>CAJHNH020000645.1:248544-313805 GCA_905116865.2 Candidula unifasciata
GCCCCGGACAGATGGAGCACTTTGGCTTCCAAACAGATGGGAACCCTTGTGGCTCCCAGACAGATGGGAGACACTTGTGGCAAACACTTGATCTTGAAGGATGCCTACATCTGATATTTTGCTATCTGCACTCAAAAAAAAAAGATTCATTGCTCTCAACATTATGGCAGGCAGATGGACCAAAACGAAAAATGCTGTTCACGTGTTTTCAGCATGTGAGTCATGTCGGTGGATAAGATTATGGACGTTGGAATCCTTCCAATATCAAGATTAGTTTGGATGAACTTGAACTGCATACAGAATGAAGCCATGTGGGGTAATTCGTGGAATGTAACAAGAGATACCTTGTATATGTATGCGATATTGCTTGCTTGCCACTGCCTACATGCAGATAGGCTGAATGTTCTGCAAGCAAGTCTATCTCAGGTATCTGCAGACAAGAAGCACCTTCTCGTAATTAAACCATATCTGCAGATCAAGAAGCACCTCTGTAATAAAAACCTATCCTGCAGACAAGAAGCCCCTCCGTAAGAAACCCTATCTGTAGACAGAGCCACCTCGTAATGAGACCTATATCAGACAGAAAGCCCTCCGTAATATAACCCTATCTGCAGACAGAGAAAGCACATCTGTAATAAAACCCTAATCTGCATAACAAGAAGCACCTCCGTATGAAAGCTATCTGCAGACAATAAGGCACCTCTTTAATAACCACTATCTGCAGACAAGAGCCACCTCCGTAATGAAACCCTATCTGCAGCAAGAACACCTCCGTAAATGAAACCCTTCTCAGAACCAGAGCACCCTCGGTATATGATAACCCTATTCTGCAGACAGAGAAGCATCCTTCCGTACTGAAACCCTATCTGCAGACAGAAGCACCCCCGTAATGGAAACGCCTGATCTGCCAGACAGAAAGCACCTACGTAATGCAAACCGCTATGCTGCAGGACAATAAGCCACCTCTGTAATGAAACCATATCTGCAGAACAATAAGGCACTCCGTAATTGAAACCCTATCTGCAGACAAGAAAGCACCTCTGTAATGAAAACCATATCTGCAGACAAGATGACACCTCCGTAATGAAAACCCTATCTGCCAGACAAGAAGCGACTCGGACATGACTAACGGTACTCAACTTACTTGACTCTAACGGGTATCTTCAGCGACGGTGGTCTGCAACTCTACTACTATACTCTTATGTGCAACTACTATTAGTAAACTGGCCGTAATGAAACCATATCTGCAGACATAGCACCTCCGTGATTAAACCCCCTATTCTGCCAGACAAGAAACACCTCCGTGAATGAAAACCCTATTCTGCAGACAAGAGCACCTCCGTATTGAAACCCTATCTGCAGACAAGGACGCACCTCCGTAATGAAAACCCTATCGCATACAAGCAGCACCTCCGTAATGAAACCTATCTGCAGACAAGAGCACTCCTAATGACCCCCTATCTGCAGCAAGAAGCACCTCCGTAATTGAAACCCTATCTGCAGACAAGAGGCACCTCCGTAATAAAACTCTATCTGCAGACGAAGAAGCACCTCTGTAATGAAAACCTATCTCCAGACAAGAAGCAACTCCATAATTAAACCCTATCTGCAGACAAGTAAACGACCTACTGTAATGAAACCATATCTGCAGACAAAAAGCACCTCTGTACTGGAGACCCTATCTGCAGACAGTAAGCACTTCCGTAATGAAACCCTATCTGCAGACAAGAAGCACTCCCGTAATGAAAACCCTATCTGCAGAACAAGAACAGCACCTCTGGTATGAAAACCCTATCTGCAGACAAGAAGCCACTCCCGTTAATGAAACCCTATCTGCAGACAAAGAAGCACCTCCGTAATGAAAATAACCCTATCAGCAGGACAAGAAAGCACGTCCGTGTATGAAACCCTATCTGCAGACAGAGATCACCCTCGTAATAAAACCCTATCGGCAGACAAGAAGCACCTTCCGTAATGAACACTATCTGCATACAGAGAAGCACCTTCGGTAATGAAACCCTCTCTGCAGACCAAGAAGACACCTCCGTAATGGACACCCTTTCTGCAGGACAAGAAGCACCTCCGTAATGAAACCCTAATCCTGCAGACAAGACAGCACCTCCGTAATGAAAACCCGATCTGGCCGACTAGAAGCACCTCCCTAATGAGACACTACTTGTAGTGTTAATGGTGCAGACTGAAACGGAAGGATGGCGGCAACCTGAAGACACAATCAGACTTATTTGCAACGCTGAGGAGTGTGATGTAGGGGTGGGTCATAGTGTCCGATCAAGGTTCAGACCTTGTGTATGGTTCTTACCACTTTTGGGTCGGACGTGAGGGGACTGACAGGATGGCACGTCACGAATCAGAAAATCTCAACCAATGGTTTATAGCCAAGTGATATTATTATCGATACAGATGGATCTGTGGTGTTGAGGGGCAGAAGCTAAGTAACATGGGGCGTCAAAGGCAAGAGCAAATGGGACGTCCAGTGCGAACAAAGTCTGGCAATATCATATCACAATTGTCCTAGTTTGAGAATTGTAGATGAAGCCAGTTAGTCACTGCTTGAATCGGCTGGATTGAGAGTCAGCTGTACATCACATTGACGTGATCGTGACTTGACTCACAGCAGCCATTTGTGAGAAAGGTGTGCGACTGTATGTGCGCATGCATAGTGGCCAGCATCACTTTTCAGATAGGTCCCTGCTAGTTAGTGGCTATTCTTTGGATAGTTCTCTCAAGGTATTGGCTGAGGTGTTAGGAAATGAGCGAGCGCCAGATTAGGCTGGCCGCGGTTCTGCACCACTTAGTGGTGAGCCTTATGTATGACAAGCCTAGAAGTTGTTAGGGCCCTTTTTGAACAGTGCGGAATCGCCAAAATAGATCATTACAGTCTGAGGATAATAGTGCAGCAAAAGAGTTGCCAGGGAATCTGGCTGATGGCTTATCACTTTAAGGAAAAGGCGAAGACAGATATACCACTCAGTCGGTTTTTTACTAGTTCCATCGGAATTTGACTCTCTTTATTTCCTGCTGAAGATGGGGGACAGATCACTTATGGAAGTGTCCCGAGTGCTATGATGTTGATTCTTAATTCAACATTCAAGACAAGAACATTCATCTTTAACTGAATATATCAGTTCATGTTCTTCCCAAGACAAAAGGCTATCTTCTCTTATTGTCTTTTATCTTTATTTATATCTTGCCTTTAAACTTGTATGGTTACAGAAATGTTTTGGCTTTCGTTGTTGTGTGCTTAATTTAATGTTGATATGATTTTTGTTATGTGTTTACGCTTATTTTTTCCCCCCAGATACTTCAATAGCTGAACTGATTAAGGAAGTGACCAGATGTCTTGATGATTCCTAGATTCTTTACGTTGCCAGCAAGGTTGGTTCACAGTTTACATTATTTCATCTCCTGGGTGGGTTTTCTGGGTAGAGGTTGTTGAAATCGAATTGTACTGGGCAGAAAAGTGCAGATATTACATCCTAGCTGTAAACCAACAAAACACAGTGTGCCAACCTGCTTGTTAAGTTTGAAAACACAGATGAGGAAAACTTTTTTTTCCTCTGAAAATTTAACTATGCTTTTAGTTATAATCATGAAGTGTCTGGCCAGCTGGACCAGGTTGTCTTTTTTCTCTTTATATTTCATGGTCATTAGATTATATCAGTTCATGCATGTTTATAGGGATAAAATAAATATTCAGCAACGGATAGCTTCTTTTGCATGGTCATTAGATTATATCAGTTCATGCATGTTTATAGGGATAAAATAAATATTCAGCAACGGATAGCTTCTTTTGCATGGTCATTAGATTATATCAGTTCATGCATGTTTATAGGGATAAAATAAATATTCAGCAACGGATAGCTTCTTATTCATGGTCATTAGATTATATCAGTTCATGCATGTTTATAGGGATAAAATAAATATTCAGCAATGATAGCTTCTGTTGTGTAATAAAAAATCTCTCTCACAAGTATCCAGCAGACTCATCAAGTATCTTGCTGATTGATGTCTGTGATCTTGCTTATCCAGCAGACTCATCAACATCAAGTATCTTGCTGAATGATGTCTGTGATCTTGCTTATCCAGCAGATACATCAACATCAAGTATCTTGCTGATTGATGTCTGTGATCTTGCTTATCCAGCAGATACATCAACATCAAGTATCTTGCTGAATGATGTCTGTGATCTTGCTTATCCAGCAGACTCATCAACATCAAGTATCTTGCTGATTGATGTCTGTGATCTTGCTTATCCAGCAGATACATCAACATCAAGTGTCTTGCTGATTGATGTCTGTGATCTTGCTTATCCAGCAGACTCATCAACATCAAGTATCTTGCTGATTGATGTCTGTGATCTTGCTTATCCAGCAGACTCATCAACATCAAGTGTCTTGCTGATTGATGTCTGTGATCTTGCTTATCCAGCAGACTCATCAACATCAAGTGTCTTGCTGATTGATGTCTGTGATCTTGCTTATCCAGCAGACTCATCAACATCAAGTATCTTGCTGATTGATGTCTGTGATCTTGCTTATCCAGCAGATTCATCAACATCAAGTGTCTTGCTGATTGATGTCAGTGATCTTGCTTATCCAGCAGACTCATCAACATCAAGTATCTTGCTGATTGATGTCAGTAATCTTGCTTATCCAGCAGATTCATCAACATCAAGTGTCTTGCTGATTGATGTCAGTGATCTTGCTTATCCAGCAGATACATCAACATCAAGTGTCTTGCTGATTGATGTCAGTGATCTTGCTTATCCAGCAGATACATCAACATCAAGTATCTTGCTGATTGATGTCTGTGATCTTGCTTATCCAGCAGATACATCAACATCAAGTATCTTGCTGAATGATGTCTGTGATCTTGCTTATCCAGCAGACTCATCAACATCAAGTATCTTGCTGATTGATGTCTGTGATCTTGCTTATCCAGCAGATACATCAACATCAAGTGTCTTGCTGATTGATGTCAGTGATCTTGCTTATCCAGCAGACTCATCAACATCAAGTGTCTTGCTGATTGATGTCTGTGATCTTGCTTATCCAGCAGACTCATCAACATCAAGTATCTTGCTGATTGATGTCTGTGATCTTGCTTATCCAGCAGATTCATCAACATCAAGTATCTTGCTGATTGATGTCTGTGATCTTGCTTATCCAGCAGATACATCAACATCAAGTGTCTTGCTGATTGATGTCAGTGATCTTGCTTATCCAGCAGACTCATCAACATCAAGTATCTTGCTGATTGATGTCTGTGATCTTGCTTATCCAGCAGATTCATCAACATCAAGTGTCTTGCTGATTGATGTCAGTGATCTTGCTTATCCAGCAGATACATCAACATCAAGTGTCTTGCTGATTGATGTCAGTGATCTTGCTTATCCACACTGTGTGCCCATCAGCAGTTTGTATTCTGTATGTTTTCTTTGTCTTTTTTTTAGGGAGAAAGATTGTGAAAAAGATAGGAAACATAATAACATAAACATATGTCAGTGGCTGACATGTACATGAGATCAAATACCTAGGAGGAATATTTGTAGAAGGTGGCAGACTGGTCATCTGTGGGGGCAAATACTGTCAGTTATTAGCTAGAACCCCTACTTAGACACCCAAATATCTCCCTTCCAGCAAAACAACAGATGATAAATAGTATCTTCATCCCTCTTGTTGTTTTTGCTCTCAGTTCTCAACAGGAACAATGTGTAGATGAGAGAACATAACCTTCTTTGAAATGTGCTGTTTCCGGAAGGTCACCATCAACACAAGAAGGGACAAGGTGACACTTACCAGCATAAGAGATCAGGTTGCAACAAGGCAATGCCTGTATGAAGCTTACAAACCCACAATGGAGTGGTTTGGCCATCTAGTCAGAATGCAGCCAGCCCAAACTATATGAAACCTTCTACAGCAGACACGAAGAGAGGGATAGCTTGTATTGTTGAAACCTGCTACAGCAGACAGGAAGAGAGGGATAGCTTGTATTGTTGAAACCTGCTACAGCAGACACGAAGAGAGGTATAGCTTGTATTGTTGAAACCTGCATACAGACAGGAAGAGAGGGATAGCTTGTATTGTTGAAACCTGCATACAGACAGGAAGAGAGGGATAGCTTGTATTGTTGAAACCTGCATACAGACAGGAAGAGAGGGATAGCTTGTATTGTTGAAACCTGCTACAGCAGACAGGAAGAGAGGGATAGCTTGTATTGTTGAAACCTGCTACAGCAGACAGGAAGAGAGGGATAGCTTGTATTGTTGAAACCTGCATACAGACAGGAAGAGAGGGATAGCTTGTATTGTTGAAAACTGCATACAGACACGAAGAGAGGGATAGCTTGATTGTTGAAACCTGCTACAGCAGACAGGAAGAGAAGAATAGCTTGTATTGTTGAAACCTGCATTACAGACAGGAAAGAGAGGGATAGCTTGTATTGTTGAAACTGCATACAGACAGGAAGAGAGGGATAGCTTGTATTGTTGAAACCTGCATACAGACAGGAAGAGAGGGATAGTTTGTATTGTTGAAACCTGCATACAGACAGGAAGAGAGGGATAGCTTGTATTGTTGAAACCTGCTACAGCAGACAGGAAGAGAGGGATAGCTTGTATTGTTGAAACCTGCTACAGCAGACAGGAAGAGAGGGATAGCTTGTATTGTTGAAACCTGCTACAGCAGACAGGAAGAGAGGGATAGCTTGTATTGTTGAAACCTGCATGCAGACAGGAAGAGAGGGATAGCTTGTATTGTTGAAACCTTCTACAGCAGACAGGAAGAGAGGGATAGCTTGTATTGTTGAAACCTGCTACAGCAGACATGAAGAGAGGGATAGCTTGTATTGTTGAAACCTGCATACAGACAGGAAGAGAGGGATAGCTTGTATTGTTGAAACCTGCATACAGACAGGAAGAGAGGGATAGCTTGTATTGTTGAAACCTGCATACAGACAGGAAGAGAGGGATAGCTTGTAATGTTGAAACCTGCATACAGACAGGAAGAGAGGGATAGCTTGTATTGTTGAAACCTGCATACAGACAGGAAGAGAGGGATAGCTTGTATTGTTGAAACCTGCATACAGACAGGAAGAGAGGGATAGCTTGTATTGTTGAAACCTGCTACAGCAGACAGGAAGAGAGGGATAGCTTGTATTGTTGAAACCTGCATACAGACAGGAAGAGAGGGATAGCTTGTATTGTTGAAACCTGCATACAGACAGGAAGAGAGGGATAGCTTGTATTGTTGAAACCTGCTACAGCAGACAGGAAGAGAGGGATAGCTTGTATTGTTGAAACCTGCATACAGACAGGAAGAGAGGGATAGCTTGTATTGTTGAAACCTGCATACAGACAGGAAGAGAGGGATAGCTTGTATTGTTGAAACCTGCTACAGCAGACAGGAAGAGAGGGATAGCTTGTATTGTTGAAACCTGCTACAGCAGACAGGAAGAGAGGGATAGCTTGTATTGTTGAAACCTGCATACAGACAGGAAGAGAGGGATAGCTTGTATTGTTGAAACCTGCATACAGACAGGAAGAGAGGGATAGCTTGTATTGTTGAAACCTGCATACAGACAGGAAGAGAGGGATAGCTTGTATTGTTGAAACCTGCATACAGACAGGAAGAGAGGGATAGTTTGTATTGTTGAAACCTGCATACAGACAGGAAGAGAGGGATAGCTTGTATTGTTGAAACCTGCTACAGCAGACAGGAAGAGAGGAATAGCTTGTATTGTTGAAACCTGCTACAGCAGACAGGAAGAGAGGGATAGCTTGTATTGTTGAAACCTGCATACAAACAGGAAGAGAGGGATAGCTTGTATTGTTGAAACCTGCATACAAATGAAGAAAACCATCAATCAGACCACCCAAGAGACACATGAGAAATACAGAAAACAACGCCACTGGGTTATAACCAAGTAGCAGTGTGACGACAACAGAAAGAGACTGACAGAGGTTTATTCTTGTGTACAGTAAGATTGCTGTTTCACTTCCTATGAAATGACCTTGATTGCTGGAGGAACATGAACTTATCACTAGACATATCAACTTGCTGGTGGAACATGAACTTATCACTAGACATATCAACTTGTCGATGGAACATGAACTTATCACTAGACATATCAACTTGTCGATGGAACATGAACTTATCACTAGACATATCAACTTGCTGGTGGAACATGAACTTATCACTAGACATATCAACTTGTCGGTGGAACATGAACTTATCACTAGACATATCAACTTGTCGATGGAACATGAACTTATCACTAGACATATCAACTTGTCGATGGAACATGAACTTATCACTAGACATATCAACTTGCTGGTGGAACATGAACTTATCACTAGACATATCAACTTGTCGGTGGAACATGAACTTATCACTAGACATATCAACTTATCACTAGACATATCAACTTGTCGATGGAACATAAACTTATCACTAGACATATCAACTTGCCGGTGGAACATGAACTTATCACTAGACATATCAACCCAGTCATCCCCAATCCTGCTACTGCCTGCACATACTGATCAAGGCATAACCCAATCAGAACATTTCACAGATAGGACAAGAATACGTTTTCATTGAGAGCTGACAATATTTGAAATTTTAACTTCATGCACTTTTTTTTATTCCAATATATTTATATTTAGACTCAAATAAAAGGCTTCTTTTATTGTTGCTGTACAGAATTGTTGCATGGTCTAGAAACTGACAAAGTCAATCCAAACATAGAGGACTGCATTGCCAGGGAGGAGTCTCTGATTAAAGTGCTTCGGCTTATATGCATACAATCAGTATGTAATGATGGACTCAAACCCAAGATTTTAGAGCATTACAAACGAGAAATTATACAGGTATGTTACAGTACAAATTACCATTTATCAATAAATACAGTTAATATCTGGAATCAGAACCTTTCTGTTGTAGTTCATGAGATCTGTTCAAAAAGTATCATATATCATTTATTTTTAAAGTTGTCTTCAGCAGATGTGGTGTAGGGGACCTGAGTTTGCATACATGGTTTCCCACCCACAAAGAGTGTCTGCCGCTGGCAGTTAGTCCCACCCACAAAGAGTGTCTGTCGCTGGCAGTTAGTCCCACCCACAAAGAGTGTCTGTCGCTGGCAGTTAGTCCCACCCACAAAGAGTGTCTGTCGCTGGGAGTTAGTCCCACCCACAAAGAGTGTCTGTCGCTGGCAGTTAGTCCCACCCACAAAGAGTGTCTGTCGCTGGCAGTTAGTCCCACCCACAAAGAGTGTCTGTCGCTGGCAGTTAGTTCCACCCACAAAGAGTGTCTGTCGCTGGCAGTTAGTCCCAACCACAAAGAGTGTCTGTCGCTGGCAGTTAGTCCCACCCACAAAGTGTGTCTGTCGCTGGCAGTTAGCCCCACCCACAAAGTGTGTCTGTCGCTGGCAGTTAGCCCCACCCACAAAGTGTGTCTGTCGCTGGCAGTTAGCCCCACCCACAAAGAGTTTCTGTCGCTGGCAGTTAGTCCCACCCACAAAGAGTGTCTGTCGCTGGCAGTTAGCCCCACCCACAAAGAGTCTGCCGCTGGCAGTTAGTCCCACCCACAAAGAGTGTCTGTCGCTGGCAGTTAGTCCCACCCACAAAGTGTGTCTGTCGCTGGCAGTTAGCCCCACCCACAAAGAGTCTGCCGCTGGCAGTTAGTCCCACCCACAAAGAGTGTCTGTCGCTGGCAGTTAGTCCCACCCACAAAGTGTGTCTGTCGCTGGCAGTTAGTCCCACCCACAAAGAGTCTGTCGCTGGCAGTTAGTCCCACCCACAAAGAGTCTGCCGCTGGCAGTTAGTCCCACCCACAAAGAGTGTCTGTCGCTGGCAGTTAGTCCCACCCACAAAGTGTGTCTGTCGCTGGCAGTTAGTCCCACCCACAAAGAGTCTGCCGCTGGCAGTTAGTCCCACCCACAAAGAGTCTGTCGCTGGCAGTTAGTCCCACCCACAAAGAGTGTCTGTCGCTGGCAGTTAGTCCCACCCACAAAGAGTGTCTGTCGCTGGCAGTTAGTCCCACCCACAAAGAGTGTCTGTCGCTGGCAGTTAGCCCCACCCACAAAGTGTGTCTGTCGCTGGCAGTTAGTCTAAAAATAAGTTATTGTAGTGGGCATCCAGTAGATATTTTCATTTGACACAGAATGATTGGAACATCTCAAGAAACATTGGCGTGAAATTTTGCTAACAGCCGGACAATACCATTCTGGAAATTATGTGGAATATTCAACAGACTTTTAGGAATGATGATTTGAGCATCAACAAATTACAGCAATACAATTACCTCAGTTAAGATTGCTCATCAGTAGAGTCGACTACATTCTGATAGGTCTTTAACTCTTTCAGGTCTATGAATTTGGCTCATATTAATTTCCCTTGATAAAGATAGCAGAGGGGGTTGTAAAATAAAGGCAGTAGAGAATATAATATTCTTCTTATCCCTACAAAAGTAGATATTTTTTTCTAAAGAGGAACAAATGTACATTTTGAATCTGATAATATGTGTATGTTTAATTCTGTTATAATTAGTAGAAAAGAACTCAGCAGGTGACACATTTTCACTTACCATGGTTTTGCAGCAACAAGAGCAGTGAATATCCAATGTTGATAATATCACTTTAAAGTGTGTTCAATTTCCTAACAAATTCCAAAGTTATGACAAGTTTCTCAGTTTTGGTAGGACTCAGAGGCTTTAAGATCTCACAAAGAGCTGAACACAATTTCAAAGAAAAAACCTACAGAAAAATGGACCATTGCACACGAAAAGTGTTCAGTCCTGAAACAGGCTCCAGGCTCGATTCTACCCATTCTTTACCATTGGTCTTTCTGTTTAGAGCACTTTCCTTCTCTTAATATGATTAAAGTCAACAACTTATATTTATAAATCAAGAGAAGGCATTTGATCGAGTCAATAGATGCAAACTATGGAAGATTCTAAGGATTATGGCATTCAAGATCAGCTGTTGGGTAACATCATGGCTCTTTACCAAGATAGTCAGTGCATAGTAAGAACAACAAAAGAAATGATAAACTGGTTTCTCATCTCATCAGGTGTCAGACAGAGAGATCTTTCCTCTCACCCTTGCTATTCATTACTTACCTGGATAGAATTACAAAGGAGGTAAATGCAAACACTGAAGACATAAGTGAATATCTTTTTGCAGAGGATCAATGTCTAATACACAACCAAGAACAGAATTTACAATACCATATTGACTCCTGACATGCAACCTGCACAAAGTATGATATGAATATAAACACTGTGAAAACGGAGGTAATGAGGATTGGCAGGAAACATAATATAATGAATGTTCATGTTAACGGTTTTACAATGAAACAAGTATAAGAGTTCAAATATTTAGGAAGCATGCCTGTATTTACAGAGGATGGCAGACTCGATAGAGAGATAGAAGCCAGAGTACAGAAGGCAAATGATGTCACCTGCCAATTAGCTTCACTGCTTAGACACCCAAACCTCTCCCTTCCAGCAAAACAGAATATGATCAAAAGTATCTTTTCCCTACTTTTATGTTATCAGTGCCAAACATGGACAATGAATAGGGCACTAGAACAGAACATTACTACATGTGAAGTTTGCTGTCTCTGCAAGTTCACTAACAATACAAGAAGTGACGGGGTTATGAATACCAGCATTAGAGACAAAGTCAGAATAAGACCATGTCTAAATTATATTGACAGATAAAGAATGAAGAAACTGTTCAGCCATCAGTGAGAATGCAGCCAGGTCAAACTGCATATGAGACTTTTTACAGCAGAACATCTGGGAGGAAGGTGAGAGGAAGACCAAGATAGAGATGGATGAATGGTGTAGCAGAAACCTGCAAAAAAGATGAACACATCCATCACAAGTCACCAGAGAAGAAGCAAGACAAATACAGAAAACCACAACTCTGGGCTACAACCTGGTATCAGGGAGAGGACAGAACCATGACACTAGGCTACAACCTGGTATGAGGGAGATGACAAAACCATGACACTGGGCTGCAACCTGGTATCAGGGAGATGACAAAACCACGACACTGGGCTACAACCTAGTATCAGGGAGATGACAAAACCACGACACTAGGCTATGACCTTGTATCAGGGAGATGACAAAACCACGACACTGGGCTACGACCTGGTATCAGGGAGATGACAAAACCATGACACTGGGCTACGACCTGGTATCAGTGAGATGACAAAACCACGACACTGGGCTACGACCTGGTATCAGTGAGATGACAAAACCACGACACTGGGCTACGACCTGGTATCAGGAAGATGACAAAACCACGACACTGGGCTACGACCTGGTATCAGGGAGATGACAAAACCACGACACTGGGCTACGACCTGGTATCAGGGAGATGACAAAACCACGACACTGGGCTATGACCTGGTATCAGGGAGATGACAAAACCACGACACTGGGCTACAACCTGGTATCAGGGAGTTGACAAAACCATGACACTGGGCTACGACCTGGTATCAGGGAGATGAAAAAACCAGGACACTGGGCTACGACCTGGTATCAGGGAGATGACAAAACCACGACACTGGGCTACAACCTGGTATCAGGGAGATGACAAAACCACGACACTGGGCTACAACCTGGTATCAGGTAGATGACAAAACCACGACACTGGGCTACAACCTGGTATCAGTGAGATGACAAAACCACAACACTGGGCTACAACCTGGTATCAGGGAGATGACAAAACCATGACACTGGGCTACAACCTGGTATCAGGGAGAGGACAGAACCATGACACTGGGCTACAACCTGGTATGAGGGAGATGACAAAACCATGACACTGGGCTGCAACCTGGTATCAGGGAGATGACAAAATGACACTGGGCTACAACCTGGTATCAGTGAGATGACAAAACCACGACACTGGGCTACGACCTGGTATCAGTGAGATGACAAAACCACGACACTGGGCTACAACCTGGTATCAGGGAGATGACAAAACCATGACACTGGGCTACGACCTTGTATCAGGGAGATGACAAAACCACGACACTGGGCTACGACCTGGTATCAGGTAGATGACAAAACCACGACACTGGGCTACAACCTGGTATCAGTGAGATTACAAAACCACAACACTGGGCTACAACCTGGTATCAGGGAGAGGACAGAACCATGACACTGGGCTACAACCTGGTATGAGGGAGATGACAAAACCATGACACTGGGCTGCAACCTGGTATCAGGGAGATGACAAAACGACACTGGGCTACAACCTGGTATCAGTGAGATGACAAAACCACGACACTGGGCTACGACCTGGTATCAGTGAGATGACAAAACCACGACACTGGGCTACAACCTTGTATCAGGGAGATGACAAAACCACGACACTGGGCTACGACCTGGTATCAGGGAGATGACAAAACCACGACACTGGGCTACGACCTGGTATCAGTGAGATGACAAAACCACGACACTGGGCTACGACCTGGTATCAGTGAGATGACAAAACCACGACACTGGGCTACAACCTGGTATCAGGGATATGTCAAAACCACGACACTGGGCTACAACCTGGTATCAGTGAGATGACAAAACCATGACACTGGGCTGCAACCTGGTATCAGGGAGAAGACAAAACCACGACACTGTGCTACGACCTGGTATTAGTGAGATGACAAAACCACGACACTGGGCTACAACCTGTTATCAGGGAGATGACAAAACCACGACACTGGGCTACAACCTGGTATCAGGGAGATGACAAAACCACGACACTGGGCTACGACCTGGTATCAGTGAGATGACAAAACCATGACACTGGGCTACAACCTGGTATCAGGGAGATGACAAAACCATGACACTGGGCTACAACCTGGTATCAGGGAGATGACAAAACCACGACACTGGGCTACAACCTGGTATCAGGGAGATGACAAAATCACGACACTGGGCTACAACCTGGTATCAGGGAGATGACAAAAGGGGAAGAAGTAATATATAAATAATAATACAGATTTGATGCACTGTCCCCATATGAAGGTTGGCTGCAGTGCACTACTACTGTCTTCTCAAAATGAAGAAATTGTAAGAAGACTAGTACTGAACAGTCATATGATTCCATTAAAGAACAAAGCTGAAATGGTTTGGCCTTCTGACAAGAATTCCTTGGTACCACCAACTACAGAAAGGCAAACTGAAGAAATAAGTGGCACACAGAGCAAGTAGAGACCCTGCAAAAGATGAAACAATGACATCAGAATCTACAGAAATGATGACAGACTGATATGACACATTAGAAAACAAGAAAGCATACACACAATATCTCTGGTTAGGATTCAAGTATTGCACATGGGTGGGAAGATGGACATGACAAATATTCACAAGGGTTTTCTAGACTAAATGGACAGTTGCACACACATTTTGATTGCAAAGCTAGCCAATTTTATATTTTTTATTGCCATTTATTGTATTACTGTTCAAGCCATCCCATTTCATGTTGCTTTTGTTTGACCATATAAATATAGTGCCGTATCATTGTTTCCGGTTTGGGTCGAGATGGTGGGACGTGTTTCTTCTAGCTTGGTTTAAGACTGTTGATTGACGACCCAAGTCGCCATCATACAATATCCTTTGTTATAGATTCAGATTTCTAGCTTTCAGAAATATCATCTAAAATTGCATTGGCATCTAGTTTCTTTAAAAACTGTCAAAAATCTGGAAGTCAAAGACACTTAGCAGTCACACAAAACTTGAAATCTTTTAATGTGATTCTAGTGCTAACTGGTGGTTGCGAGAGTCGGAAAGCAACAATTACTCTAGAAAAAACAAATTAGGCAATTTTGAGAACAAATGTCTTAGAAGAATGCTAAAACTCCACTGGACAGATTTGAGATCTAATATGCAAATAAGGCAAGAGACCAAGCAAGACAATGTATCCAATTGTTTAAGAAAGCGCCACTGGAACTACATCGGTCATGCACTCAGATTGGAAGAGAGAAGACTTTTCCATCAAGCCCTCCTATAGACACTGAGAGGAAAAAAGAAGACTACGTAGAACCATCATCAAGGAAGGCTCAACCATGGGCCTAACAAACATCCAAGATCTAAAGCAGGTGGCAACAAACTGCCAGACATGGTGAGCTATGACTTCTGCTGTATGTGCCGCGCTTGGCTCAAGAAGAAAGACTAAATAACTAATTCTTTATCTTCTCAGACTTACGGTTTTGAGCACCTAGTGACATTGTTCAACCTTGAAAAATCTGGATTTCTTCGACCACACACAAGTCGGACATATCAGGTGATAAGAAAGTCTCTTCGACTGATTGTAGAAGATGTAAATGAACAGGTAAATCAGTTTTTTCTGTAGATACAATTGTTGTAATATAATGCTGCTGTTGTAGCCTCAGTGGCCAAGGGGCTGCTGCCAACTTTTACAACTAGATTATTTTGGGATCACATGGCTCTAAAGTCAATCCAACAATCTAAGTGACTACATCACCCATCATGTGTTGCATTGTCAAAAAATATGGCAAAACACCATATTACCTAAATGTCAGAACAAAATCAGATAGGAAGTTTGCATGCTTTCCATCAGGAGGCTCAAAGTACCTTATGTAGTTACTTCCCCCTGCTGCCTTGCATAGGAAATCATCTTAGACAAAGACTAAACCCAACAAACAACATAGACATCTGAAGTGTTTTACCTAGAAGAAGTGAACAACAAGAACAGACTTCCTAACATGATGTCAAAGCAATACAAACAAAGCACCTGGTTTGTACGTAACGATCATCTACATATTTCTTTGTGGATCAAGATAATATAGACATAAAAAATTATGGACAGCTATTGAGATTTTTTAATACAGGAACATTTGTTGGCTATCCTCAGAATAACGGTCCCAAATTATCGAGGCTAAGAAAATACCCTAACAGGGCCTCAGTGTTTGTGACTGTGTTGCCAGGAAGCTGCGCTAAATATTCATTAAACAACGCGCGACTAGTGCCGCGGTGGTAACGTCGCATCCGCATAAGATCCATGATATCCCTTCAATCGATAGTATCACGTTTCCACTGTTGTAACAGATTCTGCTGGCGGTGTCGTAATTGCAATACTCCTGACCCTAACCCTAACTTTATTCCTAACCCTAACCCTAAACCTAGGACCCAGGGGAGAAGTTTTGGCAGTGTCATAATTGCAGTACTCCTTGCCCTAACCCTAACTCTAACCCTAACCCTAGGACCCAGGGGAGAAGTTAAACCTAGGACCCAGGATAGAAGTTAAACCTAGGACTCAGTGTCTGAGCTGTTGACACCCTCGATGATTTGGGACCATTATTCGGAAGAGTGTTTCATGCGGTATGCGGTATATTGGCCGGAAAGAAGTCCGCAATTTACATATGGCTGAGGTCCTGTTAGTGTATTTTTTTTAGCCTTGATAATTTGGGACTGTTATTGGGAGGATAGCCCAATTGTTAGATGCTGTTATTTGTCCATCACGAGTGATGAAGACCTCTTCATCCAAAGTAGCAATGATTATCAGTACCAAGTTGGCTGATTAGTCCAGTATGAGCCCAGGAAGTTTTTTAAGCAGTGCGGACAACAGGTAGAAGCTGCAGTAAGTACGGGATTAGCGATACGGTTCTTTCTAGTCTGTGTTTCTCTGCTGCCTGGCAGGCTTATGCCTTAGGGATAATTGTTAGATACCATCATGGCCAAGGCAAATCAGATATGTTCACATTCAATACAGGGGTGCACGTTTTTAATATCTATGTAAACAGAATATCTAAAGTAGCAGGCTTAATTCAGTCGACCCGGCTTCATGTGATCCTTTTTTTTACGTCACCTGTGGCTGATATGATAGATGTCTGCTGGTTTTTGTACTGGCGAATTAGCCTGCCGTTTATATCCGCTCACTGAGTCGGATCCAGTAATCATTTGCACTTCATTGTGCAGTTTTTTTTTAAACTCTGGTCCGGAGGTTCTGAAGCAGTTGCAATTTTCTATCATTTGGCAGATTTGTGTGTGCTGTTAGAGCACTTTTCTTGTCCTCTGTTGTAGGCAGCATCCTATCTTTGTGAGCCTAAAGCTGGTCTAGTGAATAGGTTTGTCTCTTGTCAAATACAGATATCGCAGAATCATATAGAGCATTTTAGGTGCTTCCATTCTGTCGCTTGCAGCTTGCACCTGCATTTGATGGGCCGATGTGGTGAGAGTGACATTCTGTAAAGGAGAAAGGAAGACTTTAAGCCATGATGTTGTGAGAGTGACGTTCTGTAAAGGAGAAAGGAAGACTTTAAGCCATGATGTGGTGAGAGTGACATTCTGTAAAGGTGAAAGGAAGACATTCAGCCTTGATGTGGTGAGAGTGACGTTCTGTAAAGGAGAAAGGAAGACTTTCAGCCTTGATGTGGTGAGAGTAACGTTCTGTAAAGGTGAAAGGAAGACATTCAGCCTTGATGTGGTGAGAGTGACATTCTGTAAAGGAGAAAGGAAGACTTTCAGCCATGATGTGCTGAGAGTGACGTACTGTAAAGGAGAAAGGAATACTTTCAGCCATGATGTGGTGAGAGTGACGTTCTGTAAAGGAGAAAGGAAGACTTTCAGCCATGATGTGCTGAGAGTGACGTACTGTAAAGGAGAAAGGAATACTTTCAGCCATGATGTGGTGAGAGTGACATTCTGTAAAGGAGAAAGGAAGACTTTCAGCCAAGATATCCTGAGAGTGACGTTCTGTAAAGAACCTGCTGATTTATGAAGATTGTTTTTCTCAGAATTTTCATGATATTCTGGTCACTTATTCTTGCACCTGCATTTGATGGGCCGATGTGGTGAGAGTGACGTTCTGTAAAGGAGAAAGGAAGACTTTAAGCCATGATGTGGTGAGAGTGACATTCTGTAAAGGAGAAAGGAAGACTTTCAGCCATGATGTGGTGAGAGTGACGTTCTGTAAAGGTGAAAGGAAGACTTTCAGCCATGATGTGCTGAGAGGGACATTCTGTAAAGGTGAAAGGAAGACTTTCAGCCATGATGTGCTGAGAGTGACGTACTGTAAAGGAGAAAGGAATACTTTCAGCCATGACGTGGTGAGAGTGACGTTCTGTAAAGGAGAAAGGAAGACTTTCAGCCATGATGTGCTGAGAGTGACGTACTGTAAAGGAGAAAGGAATACTTTCAGCCATGATGTGGTGAGAGTGACGTTCTGTAAAGGAGAAAGGAAGACTTTCAGCCATGATGTGCTGAGAGTGACGTACTGTAAAGGAGAAAGGAATACTTTCAGCCATGATGTGGTGAGAGTGACATTCTGTAAAGGAGAAAGGAAGACTTTCAGCCAAGATAT
Organism: Candidula unifasciata; assembly: GCA_905116865.2. NCBI lineage: Eukaryota > Metazoa > Mollusca > Gastropoda > Stylommatophora > Geomitridae > Candidula > Candidula unifasciata. Next base: position 266,899 of record CAJHNH020000645.1, read on the forward strand.
ACTGAGAGTGACGTTCTGTAAAGAACCTGCTGATTTATGAAGATTGTTTTTCTCAGAATTTTCATGATATTCTGGTCACTTATTCTGTAACTTGTATATACTGAGTCTATTTGCATGTTTTTTTTTTTTCCTCTGAAAGAATCCAAATGACATTGCCTATGTGTATAGTGGGTATGCACCACTGAGCGTAAGACTGGCCCAATACTTAGCAAGACCAGGATGGAGAAGTATTACAGAAGTTCTGAATTTAATTCCTGGACCTAAGGTGGAAGAAGTTCAACAGATTCCCATGGGGTTGAGAAAGAGAAGTAAGTTCAGACAAGAGCATATATGTCTTGATATTTCAGACTGTGTACTACAAGTTTGTCACTGATTTAGATTTTCCTGTAGTTTGTTTTCTCTTTGTTTACAGTTTACCAAAAAGCACATTAGTTATCCTGCCATCTTGTTATACACTGACTTTGGCTCTTTCTTCATCTTCATTTTCCTCACATTTGAAGAAATAATGCATTCATTCATGGCACTTAGCAGGAGGGTCATCAGCCCATGAAGCCACCCTGTCTTCCAAGTCCACAAAGAGGCAGCAGGAGGGTCATCAGCCCATGAAGCCACCCTGTCTTCCAAGTCCACAAAGAGGCAGCAGGAGGGTCATCAGCCCATGAAGCCACCCTGTCTTCCAAGTCCACAAAGAGGCAGCAGGAGGGTCATCAGCCCATGAAGCCACCCTGTCTTCCAAGTCCACAAAGAGGCAGCAGGAGTAGTAGATCTGTAAAAAAACCCATTGATGAGTGACAGTGACAACGCATGGAAGTGTATTAAGAGACAGAAACAGCGTAGAATGTGCAAGATAACAGATTCTTTCATCTGAGCCCATCTCAAGGACTCAGTTTACAGTTTTTACTGGAGAGTTATGCTGGAAATCTTATTATACACTGACTTTGGCTGGAAAGTCTGGTCGAGGGTTATCAGCCCATGAAGCCACCCTGTTTATAGAAGTGTAGATTCTTTCATCTCAGCCCATCTCAAGGACTCAGAGATTTTGTGGAGAGTTGCTGGAAAGTCTGGTTGTACTAGAAGTGTAGATTCTTTCATCTCAGCCCATCTCAAGGACTCAGAGATTTACTGGAGAGTTGCTGGAAAGTCTGGTTGCTGGAAAGTCTGGTCGTATAGAAGTGTAGATTCTTTCATCTCAGCCCATCTCAAGGACTCAGAGATTTACTGGAGAGTTGCTGGAAAGTCTGGTTGCTGGAAAGTCTGGTTGCTGGAAAGTCTGGTTGCTGGAAAGTCTGGTTGCTGGAAAGTCTGGTTGCTGGAAAGTCTGGTTGCTGGAAAGTCTGGTTGCTGGAAAGTCTGGTTGCTGGAAAGTCTGGTTGCTGGAAAGTCTGGTTGCTGGAAAGTCTGGTTGCTGGAAAGTCTGGTTGTATAGAAGTGTTTAGGTGTGGAATGAACACGGACTAACACAAACCCTTCTTCCACAATGACAGCCGGGCATTTCAGGACTTTTGTTGTCAACATTTGCATTTAGTCTGCTTCTTCTCAGATGCTCAGTTCTTAACTTTTCTGCAATCAATTCTTCCCTCATTCTCATTCTCTTTCTGATGCCCCCCACCCCCCACCACACACACACACACACACACACACACACACAACTCGGTCCATGGCATTGTGTTTCCTACAAACCACCTCAATACCTGCTGTTTCATTCATGTCCCGCTTGCACACATCTTTATATCGTAGTGGATGTCAGCCTCATCATCTTCTATCAGTCTTTAAATCAGCATAGAGTATGTTCTTTGGTCCATTCTGCAGGTGTGACCCAGCCACTTGAGCCTTCGTAAACTGAGCATTGAGAAGACTGTTGTAATACCTGCTCTTTCCAATACCTCAGTGTTTATGATCTTGTCCTGCGACTTAATGTCAAGTATTCTTCATAGACATCGCATGTGAAAGCTGTTTAGCCATTTCTCCTGGTGTGAATAAGTTGACCAAGTTTCACTGCCATAAAACAGAGTGATGAGAACACAAGCCTCATAGACAAAAGATTTTGGGTTTAATTATGAGCTTTCCATTCTCCCAAACTCTTGTTAGTCAGCTTGTTTTTGTTGCTGCCTGACCTTTCCTGATGTGAATTTCTTGGTCCAGCAATAGTTTGTTATACACTGTGGATCTAAGATAGGTAAAATGGTCAACTATTCAGCTTTTCACCATCAGTCTAGACTGCAGGTCTAACACCTTGCACCATAACCTTTGTCTTCTTCTTGTTGACTGTTAGTCCAAATTGACAGCATGCATCAGCAAAGGCAGATAGTAAACATTGCATTCCTCCTCTGAGTGGGGGGTCATTGTTGTTTCATCAAGGCTGCTGTCAGATCGAGAATGTCTGAATAATATCACCCTCCTGATCTTAAAAGGCATGTTTCAAAAGAAGTGAGAAGTATATTCCAAAGAGTGTCGGAGCAAGTACACATCCCGGCTTCACTTCATTGTTGATTACAAACTTCTCTGATATTTCACCATCAAAGTTGATTGTGCCTTTCATGTCTGTGTGAAATGACTCAGTAATATTCAGCAGAGAAGGTAGACACCCAGTGGTCTTCATTGTGTTGAACAGACTTTTTCGACTAACTATCACTGGCTGAAACCGACTGAGGCCAGATCTGGTAGTGATTTCATATTCATTTGGGGACAGTTTGGAACACAGGCAAATAAATGCAGCACAGTGTGTATCTTCAGTGCAAATTGATTCTCAGGTACTGAATAATCTGGTTGTGGAAGTGTCAACTGTGGACACTGAAGTAGTGCAGCACATTGCCATTCCATCTGCCTCATTGGTAAAACAAACACCTGCTACCTATACAATGCATTGGAAGGTTGACAGTAAGAATGAGATGATTGTTTAGTATAGTGAGCCTTGGGTAGATTCAATTCTATGTCAAATATACAATTTGTTCACTTCATATTGATTCAATATTGATGTGCAAATGGATTGAAAACAGTTATCAGAAGAACAAAATCATACACCAATTACAAATAAAATGTGTCTCTGTTTCATGTCAAGAAATACTGGATGTCAATAATAAGTACTTCTTTTTATTAGAACATGACATTTTAGTTTGATTGAGAACATTAGACAGCTTTTTTTTTGGTTTGATATTTTCTCAGGGGCATCGGTCACATCTTCACAGTCTAGCATGGGTGAACAGAAGCTAACTTTGGTGTTGTTTTTGGGTGGAGTGACACAAGCGGAAGTTGCTGCATTCCGGTTCTTGGCCCAGCAAGATGATGGTATGTCTGTAGGTTGTTGCTGATATGTTTATTAGATAAAACATTGTTTGTTTGCTGGGGGAGTTGGGATGTAGGTAATATGTAGATATATATGTATAGATGACACCACCAGTTGGTGGTACACCAAACTGGTGCAGGTACTTCTATTTTTATTAGAACATGACATTTTATTTTGATTGAGACATTAGAAGCTTTTTTGGGGTTTGATATTTTCTCAGGGCACAAGCTGGATCTTGTGAGGGCCCTTTGGGAGTGAGTGGACACATCTGCCGAGGAACAGATAGATCATTATGTTCTGAGGAGAATAGCACTGCGAGGAGTTACAAGGAAATCTGGCTGACGCTCGACACTCAGGGAAAAGGCGAGACAGATATACAATGAGACATTTACTAGTAGCATCGGAATTTTAACTCTTTGCTTGATGCTGAAAATGGGGACCACACGCTTATGGGGGTGTCCTGAATGATGTGATGTCGATTCTCAATTCAACCTTCAAGACATGTATTTATGTGAAGGTGAAAGAAAAGGGGGGGGGGGGGGGGGGGGGGGGGGGGGGGGGGGGGGGGGGGGGGGGGGGGTTGTGGTGTAAATTGTACATTCATAGAACTTTTCATAAGGAAATTTATATACATTTTTTCTGTGAGTTTTTTTCATTGTAAATGCCTTGTAGGTAACATATTAATTAGTAATAGACAGCGGTCTATCATTAGATTCTGTATACATTAGTTTTAGGAGCTGTAGTTGAACAGAGACCAGCACATTTGTGTGTGCTTCAAATCTGGTACCAGCCAGGAAATGTTTGGAGAAGTAAAGATGGTCACCGTGATATTGACCACATCACCCATGGAGCTCTGATTTGTCTAAAATGTGGCCAACATCACGTATCCGGTCTAGTTATCTGCTCATTTTAAAGAATAAGTGAAAAGTAAAGGACCCTTTTCCACACCTTTAGGCGTCTAGGGCATATAGGGCTAGACCTTATATTTTATAGACCAATCGGCAAAACATGGCTGATGTGGTCAGCATCAGCCAGCCGCCTTTACTTCCCAGGACTGCACCCATTAAGCTGGTAAGCTCAGTTGACAAGAAAAATCAGATCAATTTTTATGAAAACACAAAACAAATTACCACCAAGCAAAATATATCCAGTATCCCATTAAATTACTGCCACAACATAACATGTACATGAATGCTTCCAGATTTCTGGATTCCAGCACATAACCACTGAACATTTCCTCAGTCAGACAAATCCACATTATGCTGTGTGAGGTCATGATTAGCACATATACTGACATAATGCCTGGACACATAAATATACCCACGTATTGACATTATGCCTGGACACATAAATATACCCACATACTGACATTAGGCCTGGACAAATATAAATATACCCACATATTGACATTGTGCCTGGACACATAAACATACCCAGATTGTGTTTTCTTGATCCTGAGTGTTCAGGAATGTTTAAACTTATATCACGATGCTTCTGAACCTGAGATTATGGGTTGTTGTCTGACCTTCTTGTAGCCCATACAAATGGACATTGATTGTCATGTCAGTCCATAACTTCCTGTCTCATGTAGCCCATACAAATGGACATTGATTGTCAGCCCATACAAATGGTCATTGATTGTCAGCCCATACAAAAGGACATTGATTGTCAGCCCATACAAATGGACATTGATTGTCATGTCAGTCCATAACTTCCTGTCTCATGTAGCCCATACAAATGGACATTGTTTGTCAGCCCATACAAATGGACATTGATTGTCAGCCCATACAAATGGACATTGATTGTCAGCCCATACAAATGGACATTGATTGTCATGTCAGTCCAGAACTTCCTGTCTCATGAATAAGCTATCATGTATGGATGTTTCTTTATGCCATACAATCAATCAAAGTGTCTAGTAGCTCCTCAGTGAACCCGCGTGCATGTCTTTAGTTGACTTTTCTGTTGATACTCTTATATTTGCTTATTTGTTTAATGGTTGCTCATGCACGTAGTTGCATATTTTAGTCCAGTGATGAAACACTCACATTGGCATGTGTTTATTTAGTTACAGACTGATTCTTATTCTTTCAATATGCTTTTGTAACCAAATCAATCAAGGGAATCATCTTTTGGGAATTGAGACTTGAGATGAAATATAATTACATTACATGATTATTTTGTTTGTTTTGCAACTACAGATACCAACATTGTGCTTACCCATACTGAACATATTCTTACAGAAACATTGATTTGCTTAGTGGCTCAAAATAATAGCATGCTGTGAACAAAGCTTGAAGTCAAACTTGTCCTGCTGAAATTAATTGATGTGAATGTGCAAATTCCTATATATTTGGTTTAAATTAGGACACCTCAGTGCTGTACATGAGTATATAGTTGCAACTACACGCATTATCACTGGAGAAACACTCCTGCAAGAACTGTTGGATGTGAAACGCTATGGATCTAGTGGCACTCATTTCTGCTAATTAACTTGTTGGATTTTCTTATAGGTGATTTGTATCAACTGTTTGACCCTTCCTCTCCTTTCCCAGCAAACTAACTTCCTCATCTTGAGCCTTTGTTTAGAGACTAATATTTGTACAAATGGGAACCAAACCTCATCATTTGAATGTACAGCACTGCCATAAGGATGACCTGTAGTCATTGTGAATGTACAGGACTGCCATGAGGATGACTTGTAGTCATTGTGAAGGTACAGGACTGCTATGGGGATGACTTGTAGTCATTGTGAATGTACAGGACTGCCATAAGGATGACTTGTAGTCATTGTGAATGTACAGGACTGCCATAAGGATGACTTGTAGTCATTGTGAATGTACAGGACTGCCATAAGGATGACTTGTAGTTATTGTGAATGTACAGGACTGCCATGAGGATGACTTGTAGTCATTGTGAATGTACAGGACTGCCATGAGGATGACTTGTAGTCATTGTGAAGGTACAGGACTGCCATAAGGATGACTTGTAGTCATTGTGAATGTACAGGACTGCCATGAGGATGACTTGTAGTCATTGTGTATGTACAGGACTGCCATGAGGATGACTTGTAGTCATTGTGAATGTACAGGACTGCCATGAGGATGACTTGTAGTCATTGTGAATGTACAGGACTGCCATGAGGATGACTTGTAGTCATTGTGAATGTACAGGACTGCCATGAGGATGACTTGTAGTCATTGTGAATGTACAGGACTGCCATGAGGATGACTTGTAGTCGTTGTGAAAGTACAGGACTGCCATGAGGATGACTTGTAGTCATTGTGAATGTACAGGACTGCCATGAAGATGACTTGTATTCGTTGTGAATGTACAGGACTGCCATGAGGATGACTTGTAGTCGTTGTGAATATACAGGACTGCCATGAGGATGACTTGTAGTCGTTGTGAATGTACAGGACTGCCATGAGGATGACTTGTAGTCATTGTGAATGTACAGGACTGCCATGAGGATGACTTGTAGTCATTGTGAATGTACAGGACTGCCATAAGGATGACTTGTAGTCATTGTGAATGTACAGGACTGCCATAAGGATGACTTGTAGTCATTGTGAATGTACAGGACTGCCATAAGGATGACTTGTAGTCATTGTGAATGTACAGGACTGCCATAAGGATGACTTGTCATTGTGAAGATACAGGACTGCCATAAGGATGACTTGTAGTCATTGTTGTGAATGTACAGGACTGCCATGAGGATGACTTGTAGTCATTGTGAATGTACAGGACTGCCATGAGGATGACTTGTAGTCATTGTGAAGGTACAGGACTGCCATAAAGATGACTTGTAGTCGTTGTGAAGGTTCAGGACTGCCATGAGGATGACTTGTAGTCATTGTGAATATACAGGACTGCCATGAGGATGACTTGTAGTCGTTGTTAATGTACAGGACTGCCATGAGGATGACTTGTAGTCGTTATGAGTAAAAACAGGAGTAAACAATAACTATATTGGGATAAAAGCTAAAACTGGCAGGTAACATCACCACATTAAGGCTTTTGCAACAAATTTCCAGCACCTTGTCTCTTGACCTGGTTGTACCTTTTTTTAAACTACTGTTTGTCCATTACTTGTATTGCGCTTTGCGTCATGCTCACCCTCCAGCTTTTCCCCTCTTTGTGGTTTTTTTTTGCTTTTGTAAGAGTTTTGTGTCTTTTATTGTAGCAACATTTTTTCATTTGTTTCTTTTTCATCCATTGCTATCGATGTAGAGCTTTTAAGTGTCATCAATCCATGTTCTCCTAGGGCAGCCTCTTGCTTTCACTTCAGACCTTTTCTTGTGTAGCACCTGCATTGCTAGTTGTTCTGGCTAAACCATTTGATCTTCTGTTTCTCAATGAATTTCAGTCTATTACAACTCCAAGGTATTTGAACTAGTTGACCTGCTGCAGAGCATACTGTCCCATTATAATCTTATGTTTCTTCTCCTCTATTGAGATCACCATGGTTTTAGTTTTGGAGATACTGTTGGTCATCCCTGTCTTCTCAAGCTCTTCCTTCCAGACAAGTAAGTTGGATTAAAGATATGCCTCTGATTTAGCTATCAGGGCCACATCGTCTGCAAATACCCTGATATATAGATTATTCTTATCTTCCAGTACCCTACAGAGTTCTTCTTTATCTTCTCCTTACAAGTCATTATGACATTATCCATCATAAAAATGGAGAGGTAAGGTGAGAGAATATCACCTTGTCTAACACCGCTAGTGGTCTTAAATTCTTCTGACTTTTGGTCTGCTGTTCTTATAACATTTCTGCAGCTTGTGTAGAAACTGTATTGCATTGATCAGGGCTGCGAAATATTTTTCCCTGCCAAGCAGTCCCAGAGCTAGCTCCAGGGAACCTGATCAAATGCCTCTTCTAGATCCAAAAAAAAACAGGTGCATTTCACTCTTATATTTAAGAGCTTTTTCACTCATCTGTCTGAGCGTGAAGATAAGGTCTCAAGCACTTTGGTTTGCTCTGAAGCCGCATTGGGCCTGATCCAGCTGTGGTTCTGCCAGACTTCTCAGTCCCTGCTGGAGAATTCTAGAGTAACTTTTACCAGAAACACTGAGGAGAGATCTACCTCTGTGGTTATTTACATTGTCTCTTGTCACCCTTCAGTTCTTCCATCCTGATGTTATCATCCTCATGGATGATTTCCTTCTTTGGAGTGAAGTCCGTTTTTTGTGTGGAAAATGACTTTCCTGAACACTGAGGAGCTCTGAGAAGCATTATTTCCATCTGTCCATGATATCATTTGTGGTGGTAAGCAGAGCATCTTCCTTGTAGTTTATGGATTCCAGTGGGTACTTTTTCCTCCTTCCTCATGTTCTTGAGGATCTTGTAGAACAGTTTTTGATTTTCTCTTGTATTCTTTTCCAAATTTTCTCCAAATTCTTTCCTTGATTTTTGCTTTGCATTAAGCACTTTATTTTTGGCCTTGTTCTCTATCACATATTGTTTATATTTTTTTTTTAAAGCTATGTCCCTGTCTGCCAGGTATTGCTTCCATAGCTTTTTTCTCCTATTTTCCAATTGACTTTGTCAGTCCACCATGTCCTGTGTCCCTTCCTTCCACATGGGACTTCACCACATGTTCCTACTGCAGCGATGATATTCTTGAAACTGCAACAGAGGGTTTCAGTGTCCTCTGATGGTTCTTCATCAGATCCTATTGCTTTCACTATAAGTTCCTGGTATCTAGCTTGCATGGCTTAGTTCTCATCCCGTCTTGGTCGCATGGTTTACTACGTTGTTGTTTGTGTCGTCTTGTTGGAGCCGTTCTTTCAGTCGTTCTTTTTAATGTGACCAGATAGTGGTTATTTCCAATCTCTGGTCCTTTCATGACTGACATCTCTCACTTGAAGAAACTTTTCCTTATTGTGGCATAGTTGATGATTGATTGATTCCATCCATTCTTTAAAAATTCACATCTTCAATATGCATGTATACATTTGTGGAGGAATTTTATGTTTGTAATGACAAGGTATTGTTCCCCATAAAATCTGAGAAATCACTTGCCATTGCCATTCAGAACATCTTCACCATATCTCCTGATCACTCCATGTCATCTAGACTGATCATTTTCTATTCTGGCATTTGGATCTCTGAGGAAAATCATTTGTCGTGACAACTATCTATGGTTTTCTTTTTTAGCACTTCAAAGAATTCTTTGTTTTGCCATCTGTTTGCTCGTCTTCATCTAGTCCGAACACAATGACAGTATTGGCAATTGTATCTTCTTCTTTCAGATCTAGTATCATAATTCCATCCAAGCCCAATTTCCTTCCTTTGATGTTACTTGATTTCTGGCCACGATACAGCCAACGCCCCCTTTGGCTGTCTCCTTCATAGAGACATCCTGTTGAGCAGCATACCTCCATCGTGATCTGTGATTCCCTGCCCCTTTTTCTTGGTTTCAGTCAGAGCATAGATTCCTCATTTTGCTTTTCTCATCTCCTCCATTACCTCTTACCTCTTTTCCTTCCCTTAAATACCTTGTATGCTCCATGTTACATAAATTGTAGTCCATATACCATGCCAGTTTGTCGCCATTAAGATCCATCAAGTTTTTCTCGGTGGTAACTTGTAATCATAGTAATTTTTCACACCCATGCAGTTTGACCGACTTGGCTTACATTAATTTCCCTTTACAAAAGTGGTAGAGAGAGTGGTGTACAATAAAGGCTATTGAGAATGTAATATATTTCTAATCCCTACAAAAGTATTAATATTTTTAAAGAGGAATGCATGTACATTTTGAATCTGATGATATGTTTTTGTTTCATACTGTTATAATTAGTAGGATGAAAAAATTCAGTAGGTGTTATGTTTATGTTTCATGCTGTTATAATTAGTAGGATGAAAGAATTCAGTAGGTGATACGTTTTTGTTTCATACTGTTATAATTAGTAGGATGAAAGAATTCAGTAGGTGATACGTTTTTGTTTCATACTGTTATAATTAGTAGGATGAAAGAATTCAGTAGGTGTAATGTTTATGTTTCATGCTGTTATAATTAGTAGGATGAAAGAATTCAGTAGGTGATACGTTTTTGTTTCATACTGTTATAATTAGTAGGATGAAAGAATTCAGTAGGTGATACGTTTTTGTTTCATACTGTTATAATTAGTAGGATGAAAGAATTCAGTAGGTGATACGTTTTTGTTTCATACTGTTATAATTAGTAGGATGAAAGAATTCAGTAGGTGTAATGTTTATGTTTCATGCTGTTATAATTAGTAGGATGAAAGAATTCAGTAGGTGTTACATTTTTGTTTCATTCTGTTATAATTAGTAGGATGAAAGAATTCAGTAGGTGATACGTTTTTGTTTCATACTGTTATAATTAATAGGATGAAAGAATTCAGTAGGTGTTACATTTTTGTCAGAATAAAGATGACTGCGCAGCAAATATGAGTAGATTACTCTTTTAGAAACAAGTCTGCAAGAAAGTTTCAATATGATATAGCAGAATTTAAGGGAAATTATGTAAATGTTAGCTTAATATTTGTGTCCCTTAATGTCACAGCTTGATCATATGCACTTCTCCTTCAGATTTGTATTTTAACTAGCTTATTCGAAGACAGTGAGTGCAGTTATTTGGATGTTTGAAGTTATCTGAGATATTTACTTTTATTTGCCTAATATTTTGTTATCATGGTGTGCAAATACGCATACGCAAATACACATGAGTGGGCACACACACATTCCTCCAACTCCTCCCTTGCCCCAATTAAATTTGCTGAGCTTTGACTTGTACACATGACCTGCTATTTCTTAGACTAATTATGTTAACTATTGTTTATTTTTGGCCATAGATCAAGTTAGCACAGTAAATCTAATGGTTGTTTTAGCAATGACAGAAAGAAAGTGTATACAAGGTCTGACAATTAGGTAATATGACTAATTCCATAAAAATTAAAATAATGAACAGTTGAAGATATAATCTGTATCTGATTCAAAGTAAGCCTCTTGTGCATTGATTCGGCAAGTGTCACGATCTAACAAACACTGGAACAACCTCTGTAATTCTTCTGTTGCTATGTCCCTTAAAGTTGATGCTATGGCCCTTTGAACAGAAAATAATCACAGGGAGACAATTCTGGGGAATAGGGTGGATGGTTGACACTTGTTTTGGGGCCAAAAATTGCTGTTTTGATGATGTCGTGAGTACTCAACCCACTGATGTTTTTGGTCATCAGACAATGAATGCAGTACAGACCTGCAAGCAACTTTTTTCTTGCCAAAATCTTGCACTAAAATTTTACAAAGTATTTCTCTGTTAACACCAGATTCATCTACCATCATCCTCACAGTAAAACAATGATCTTCTTATATCCGTTCTCTGACTCTTGCAATGAGTTCATCATTACGAACAGAAATTTGGCGTCCAGGTCTAGGTGCATTAGTAATCATTTCTACGCCACTTTTGAATCATGTATACCACCTGAAAATCTGTGCACCAGATAAACAGTTATTGCCATAATCTTGTCGCATTATTTCAACTGTCTTAATGGCGCTTTTTCTGAGTTTTAAACAGAATTTAATGTTAGCGTTTTGCTTCATGCTGATTTCGTAACAATGCACATCTAACTAGGTCAGTAAAATGGCGGCTTATCAGGCGGCAATGCAAAGTTGCCAGATCATAGATGAAGGTTGCCTCTTTGGATTCCATGCTTTGCTTCATAGATAGCACTTTTTTCTTGTGATGATAAAATCAGTCTCATTACTTAATTGTCGGACCTTGTATGTATTTATAAATGTATTCAGAACTAACCAAGTTGAAAACAGTAGGTGAACAGTTTTGTGTATACAATATTTCAACTTTGTGGAAACTGGTAAACTTGGTAGAAAACAGGACAAAACAAAGTAAAGGGATGGCTTCACCAGATGACATTTGTGGACAGGCTACCTGTGGCAGGGTGGTGAAACCATGACCTCCTTCCCTATTGAGATTAGACATTATGGGAATGATGTAGGAGAATCTACTGAAGCAATAGAAAACATTGAGTAAATCGCCTCATATTGATGGTACAGACTGAGAAAACATTGAGTATATCGCCTCATATTGATGGTACAAACTGAGAAAACATTGAGTATATCGCCTCATATTGATTGTACAGACTGAGAAAACATTGAGTATATCGCCTCATATTGATGGTACAGACTGAGAAAACATTGAGTATATCGCCTCATATTGATGGTACAGACTGAGAAAACATTGAGTATATCGCCTCATATTGATGGTACAGACTGAGAAAACATTGAGTATATCGCCTCATATTGATGGTACAGACTGAGAAAACATTGAGTATATCGCCTCATATTGATGGTACAGACTGAGAAAACATTGAGTATATCGCCTCATATTGATGGTACAGACTGAGAAAACATTGAGTATATCGCCTCATATTGATGGTACAGATTGAGAAAACATTGAGTATATCGCCTCATATTGATGGTACAGACTGAGAAAACATTGAGTATATCGCCTCATATTGATGGTACAGACTGAGAAAACATTGAGTATATCGCCTCATATTCATGGTACAGACTGAGAAAACATTGAGTATATCGCCTCATATTGATGGTACAGACTGAGAAAACATTGAGTATATCGCCTCATATTGATGGTACAGACTGAGAAAACATTGAGTATATCGCCTCATATTGATGGTACAGACTGAGAAAACATTGAGTATATCGCCTCATATTGATGGTACAGACTGAGAAAACATTGAGTATATCGCCTCATATTTATGGTACAAACTGAGAAAACATTGAGTATATCGCCTCATATTGATGGTACAGACTGAGAAAACATTGAGTATATCGCCTCATATTGATGGTACAGACTGAGAAAACATTGAGTATATCGCCTCATATTGATGGTACAGACTGAGAAAACATTGAGTATATCGCCTCATATTGATGGTACAGACTGAGAAAACATTGAGTATATCGCCTCATATTGATGGTACAGACTGAGAAAACATTGAGTATATCGCCTCATATTGATGGTACAGACTGAGAAAACATTGAGTATATCCACGTGAGATATAAATTGATTCATGTGAGCTGATCACAACCACTGCCATGTTGATAGAGAATGCCAAGTGTGATCAGTAAAATGGTGCAGTGTAACACATTAACATAGACATGTTAGAAAGATGGAAAGAATACTGTAGAGAAATGTCAGAGGATCTGACAAGTAAACTCTTACATTAGTAACATAGAATATTCAGTTCTCTAGTGTCACTGAATACATTGGCTAAATCATATTTAAAGGAGGGAAGAAGTTGGGAAGGGTGAAATATGATTATCAAGATTATAGGGCCACACACATTGGTACTGATAATATATTCCTAGTAATGGAAATTATATATAACAATGTTCAGAAAATACAATGTATATACAAGTTGAGTCAAGAATTGACATCACAGCACTCGGGGCATTCCCATGCATGCTCCATCTTCATCTTTAGCAGCCAGCGCAGAGTTCCAGTACTGATGGTACCGTAACAATCTGGTTATATGTCCGTCTTGCCTTCTCTCTGAGTGTAGTGAGCCGGCCAGACCCTCTGGTTACACCCAGGGGCCTCATTCTCAAGCCATAATAATCTTCTACTATAATAATCTTCTACTGATTCTGTTGCTTGTTCCCAAGGGCCTTGACCACATCTGCCTTGTCATGTATCAATTCACCACCCATTGGTGCAGATCCAGCCAATTTGTCTGCCTGTTCATTACCCACCACGCCGGCATAGCCTGGAGAAAATATCCAAAGTATCTTCACCACCCGTGACCTTTCCAGTGAAGCTTGCTGCTCTGATCGAAGCATCCGTCTTCCCCTTTCTCAGCATGCTCTCATTTTGTTACAGCTACAACATGCGTATGCATTTTGTTTTCTAACCACCGGAGAGCTGCAGTTACAGCCTCCACCTCCATTCTCATGCTAGATGTTGTGGTGTCGTATGCCAGGCTGTCTTGCAATACAGATTTTCCATTGGCTTTCGCTACGAACCCCCAGGCACTTAGCTTTTCTCTCAACACTGAACCATCTGTATAGATAATCAGATCACCTGGGTGTAAATTGTCGTGAATCAACTGTCGGACTTGAACCTCTGTAGCACCCGCTGGCCACTCTCTGTACACCCGGCCCAGTATGATCATAACCCTACACAGGTAAGACTTTTTTTCTGCTGGTACTCTGATCCACTCTGCTTGGTCTCGAGGTATGGTGTCAGCCTTGAATGCTAGAGGTCCCAGGTTCATGTCTCAGTTAAGGCTGAGATTTTTTCTGTGCATGTGGACTTCTAGTAATTTCTCCTGGTCTCTGAGTAATGAGATCCAACGCCCGTTGCCCATGTAAAAAAATCTCTTGGCAGTTGGAAATCAAAAAGAGTAGCCTAACAGCGCTGCTCAGGCAAAATTTATGTTGAAAATCTACACAAAATATTTCAGGATCCTCGTCGGTGCTACAGAGCCTGTGCACTGCACTAAGTTATTTCGGACTCAAACTTGAGCTAGAAGTAGAACAGAGCACTTATGGGTTACTACCCGTGTGCCATGATTTTCATCCGTTGCTCAAACCTCTGACCCACTCCTCTCCTCGCTCAATGTTCTCCAGCATGCACACTTGTCTTATTGTGTCTTCTGCTTGAGCCATCCACAATTTGCCCCTTTTCAGTCTCTGACCCTTACCTGCAGCCAAAGCTTCATACTGAGGGTATTCCCTGTCTGTAGCTACTCTGAGGTATGACTTAGCCTGCAGCATCTTAAGCCTTTCTGCAATAGTGGGCAATGCAAGGATGTATCGCATGCACATAATCAGGGTGTCTCTTGTACATCCCAGGATCAGCCGCATAGCTTCATTCTGTGTGCGCTCCAGTTTCTCTAGCTGACTCTTTGAGACAGTGAGTAACCCCAATCCATAATCAGCCACTGAGATAATTAAATGCTGGGAAAGTGTGAACAAAGTCCAAAGAACACCACACAACGGTTGCCTTTTCTGGCTTGATTACAGCACTCATCTCTGTACACCAGTCACATCACCTCATCTTCTGTCGTTTGTAACTCTTCAGCTATTTGATTCCGATCTCTCCCCTTCCTATATACGAGAACATCATCTGCAAATGTCAATATTCTGCCAACTCCAGGTGTTTCCATGCAGGCCGTCTTGCTCTTAAAAACATTAAACAGCACGGGTGACATTGCAGATCCCAGTGGTAGTCCTGGCGCTATAATACATGGTTCAGAGGTCCATGAACCCAGGCGGAGTATACAAAACAACTGCTATCCAATTCACCAACCAAGATACTGTATCTGACTCTGTTGTAAGCGTCTTCTAAATCAAGTGCCGCTGCCACCGTTTCCCGTCTGATCTGGAAACCTGCAAAAGTGGCTGCATTTGACCACACATCCTTCTCCGACCTGTAACTTCCCAATCCTCATGGAAGGAGATTTCTCTGTTCCAAAAATTCTTGTAGCTCACCTGTCACTATCTTCTCCAGCACTTTACCAAAGCTGTTTTGTCGGGTTATGATCCTAAAGCTGCTGAATGTTGAATTGTCCTTGCCAGGTTTAGGAAGTGGAATCAGGTAGTTATGCATCCACTCTTCTGGGACTGAAGCTGTCCTAATGCTCTGATTGAAGCAAGCAGTCATCTCCAACAGGTCTGCATCACTAATGTTATTCATGTGGGAATTTCTAACCCCGTCGGACCCGGGTGCAATGTCTTTCGCCTTTTTTAGAACACGTTTTACATCTTCCACCTGTGTGATCTCTTCATAATGTTTGTTCTTTAAGATGGCTGCCAGATCTTCTCTAACTGTATCTCTGTTACCTTCCTCGTTGTGGTCTGTCCGTGAAATGAATGTCTTCAGGAAAGCCTCCCCCTTCTCTTTGTAGTTAATAGCATACCGTCATCTCTTTGAATTGTTCCTACTATGCTGAACTGATCTTTCTTGAACATCTGCCTATGAAGCTTCTAAAACTTTTCCAATGTCTTATCCCTCCCATTCTCATCAATAAAATGCTCCCATTTTGGTTTTTTTGGCCTCTTCCGCACAGCACCTGAAAAACTTTATCTTATCTTTCTTATCTCTCTGCGCACACTCCAACTCCTCCTGTGAGCTTAGGGCTGTCTGTCACACCATCTTTAAACGCTTTACTGCAGCTCTCTTTAACTTCCATGCCTGTTCAACATTTGATGTCCACCATGGAGGCTGCACAAAAATAGATCTGCCGGCCCTCTTACATGCCCTCTATCGGAGGACGTCCAAGAAGGAGTTTAGACCACTCATACTGGAAAGGCCTGGCCTGTGAGCGCTTGAAGCCTTGACTTTCCTAGATTTGGAGATCAATACCGAACATAGCAGATGGTCACTTCCTTGATCGCCTAGGACAGTCCATTTGGTGTCCAGTACTGCTGACTGGGTAACCAGAGCCAGGTCAATAGCAGTGTCTGCATCGCCGAGTCTCATTGCCATTCTCATCACTTAAACAGACATGGTCTGAATCAACCATGGCGTCAGCAAGGACAACTCCCTGTCGGTTTTCACCAGTACTGTCCCTTTCATTGTTCCATGCATTGAAATCCCCACAAATAAGGAACCAGTTGCCAGGAATCTCCTCCAGATCTTTCAGCCAATCCCACTCTTGTTTTGTAACTAAAGAGCCCACGACAGCATATACATTTATTATGTTCCAACATAGGCCACCAATCTCCATCTGTATTGCCTGCACCTCTCTAGCATCATTATTGCAGAGACTCAAGTTAATCACCGCATGTTTCGAGACATTGCCCATGTCTCCTATGATGTCCAGCAGGTTTTATGTGGCTGGCATATCCAGGACAATGATATTTATCTGCATTCGGCTCCTGAAGCATGATTGAGTTGTAAATCAACCTTTCTAATATGGGCCCTCTCTCTCTGGCACTATGACAGTTCTACAAGCGCACATCAGCCATTCTGTTTTTCGCCTAAATCTCCTGGCTCCTGCCCTTCTATTTCTCTGATTTCTTCTCTCACCATTTCCTCGTTTTCTTCCCTACACTGCTTGCTGAAGATGTCAAGCGCAGAGTACGTGCTCCGTAGCTCCAGTGATAATTCTGATTAAATTAAAATGAAAAATGCATATGTTGAAGTTGTTATTGATTAGTACAAGCATGGACTATACACCTTCCTTCTTCTTCTCCAACTGTGTAAATCTAATAAATCAAGCCACCACATGGTATTCCTTTTCAGGCTCTTAAACTAGTCTCAGAATTCTCTAGACTAAATCAAAGCAAGACAGTGATTTATCACCTAACTTCAGCATGAGGTGAAATAAACTTAGAAAGGATTAGGTTTAGTGAATACACATGCATTTCCTTCATTAATAAAATCTCACCATGCTGTAAATCGAGCGGCGTCTGTGGCTCAGGCGTTGCGAATCGGACTCATAATTCCAACGTACCGCGATCGAAACCCACTCCTGGCTGCGTAGATTTTTATTATGGTGTGGGGGCGTCGTGGGTTGACCCAGCCTAAAATGGGTATCAGGATATATGTCGTGGGGAAGTAAAGACGACCGGCACAATACTGACCACATTACCCATCTAGTGCCGATTGGTCGTGTAAAAATATGTGTGTTCTTCCCATATTCTCAATGCGCAGAAAGGCGTGAAAGGGAATCTTTTATTATCTTTATGCTGTAATTCGGGATGGCCTGAGATTTCACACGAGGACATCAGTTATTCAATATAATTTTAAAAATCAAATACACCAATTCACGTTTATAGTAGCAAATAAACAATATATCAGTCATCAAATATATCGTATGTTTACATACTTGTACATACTCGACCATAAAAATGGTTAGTAAGGACAAAGAAATTTATCAAGGTTTCTCCCACATGTCGGCAGCATATTTTCTAGAGTCCGCCAGATAACATGAATTCAGAGCAATTAGCAGCAATAGATCAAACTAGAATAATGATAACTATTCACTCACCTCCGGTAGGGATTTTCTGACTACTAACTGGGGTACACTGACATATTTGAGCTGTCTCTGTTTGAAATGGAAGTTGATTGGGCTAACAGGAAGACATTGAAAGGGAAAGCTGTAGAAACTAATTCTAGGTTGATCCTCCCACATCTCATTGACTCTCTTCACTTAAAAATTAAGAAATTTCTAATATTGCTATTATGAAGCAATCATTGATAGGTAAGAAACTAGTCGGATCAGCCGGTCACAATCAAGATGTCTTCTTATGCCTTTGGTCTTCCAGTGGAGCCAGCATAGCTCTTTAGCAACCTACTTGAAGTCGTTTGTGGGCTTGTGATTGACTTTTGTATGGCATTAGCCACACTAACCCACCTTATAGTGAACTCTGACAAAAACCCTGATGGGCTACAGCTGTTTTTCTTTGCTTCTCTTATGGACCCCCAGTAAACATTGCATGGTGACTATGGTGTGAATTGTTTTCACAAGATTAACTATTTGAGCCTTGGGCAGTTTAAACACGGTAACACTCAGAAACCAGAAAAAGGAGTTAAAATAATTTTATAGAATGAAGGAGTTAAAGAAATACCTAGGACACAGTGGACAAAAATGTTATATCTGATCAAGGGAGTAATGAAAACTGAAAGTGAAATAATTACTTAGGATTTGCAGATTAAGATGTTTGGTACAAAATGGATTCATGATTAAAATTATAATGTTGATAAGTGCAGTTTGTGAGACTAGATTTTATCACAATGTTACAAAAGTTGCTCTGTGTATCTCTTTAATATGGTAATGTTAATTGTTTCAGGTGGTACAGATTATATTGTGGCAACAACCAGTATCATCACAGGCCAGAGATTGCTGGATTCATTGACAGAAAGTATTCAGCCTGTTAGACTGAACCCTTTCTAAACAGAATATTGAATATTAATTACAATACTTCATATCCACAAGTAAAGTCATTGATTCAGTCACATTTGCTCAAATGTGCATTCGTAATGATATTTTCAGTACAATATCTAATGTGCCACTTTACAGAGAGACTGTCAGCACTTTATGTCATTTGTACATTTTTTATGATTGAAAGAATGTGATAGCTGTAAAAAGTTAATAAAACTACCGTATTTATATATTAGCTTGGAACATTATAAGTGGATGCTATATTGTGTTAATACAGATTTTGAAAAAAAAACAACAAACCATTGAGATGTCATTCATGTGCCGTCTACTAAAAGGAAGGAACACTTTTCATGTGGTGCACATTAATTATACAGTTAGTCTGGACAGGAGAATAGAATTGAATCAAACTGTGGTTCCAGAATTGGGAGGCACAGTTGTCAAGGGCATTGCAGTTATGAAGACATGCAGATTTGTTTTACAAACGTCTTTATCACAAAAGGCTTGTCTTCCTTTATGGGGCAGCTAGTTTGTCCACTCTCCTGTTAAGCTGTGAAGAAGATCACTATCATCAGGCATTTCTCACTTGTTACAAGCACTTTTTATTTTGGGGGGGAGGGCAGGTTTAATTTTCTAGTTCTATATCTGAGCTTATCGCTATGATTATGTCATAGACTGCATTCTATTCCTCATTATTTTCTCTAACATTGATTCATTCTTACCTTGATATTTAAATAATGACACCATCACTTCTCATGTCACATGTCATGTCAAAGGTCGATCAAGCTGCTAGCCTGAGTGCAATGTCAGATGACATTGTTTCTCACAGCTGAGCTATGGAGGTAGTCCTGTTTATTTGTCCTGTAGTTGACTTTGGCATTCCAGTGTAGACAAGAACAAACAAGAAAATGCTACTCGATTTACAGATATTTATATATAGATATAACAGATGTGTTGTCAAGATTTGGAGTTTGGTTTGGTGCTAGATGGCATAATTTACTTGTCAGTAAATTTGGTGCCTTTTATCTTTAGAGAACTGAAATGCATCCCATCTGGATATATTGTTAGCTATCAACATTAGCACTCATACATCCCCCCCCCCCCTCTTTCCATTCCCCAGTAATTGAGCACAGGGTGAGCACATGCAGAGGTAGAATGAACACAGGAGATGACTGATGCTAAAACACACAGAGAGACTCTGATGATCACTGCACCTTGGATGGGAGAGGCTATTTGAGCATCATCAATATGTGTAGGTTGATACTGGGTGCCACCTAACCAAAGAAGAGCAATATATTGCTGAATGCTTCTGTTATTTTTATTTTTAGTGAATTTTGTTTTCTAGGAAATGTTGCCAGATATTCTTTCAGTTGTATTTTCAGTGTCACCAAATTTTCATTTATATATTATCAGTTGTAACCCCATTAAAAAATTTTTTTTTAAATTAAAATATGTAATTTAAAGTCTAAATTCACAGAATCTTTACAATTTTAAAATAATAAAAGTTTGTTCAATTCTTTTATCTTAAGCTGGTTTTCATCTTGGCAAATTGCAGCACATTCAAAGCATTTGTTGCTGCATTGGCAAATTTACTCAATGCCATTGCTTTCTCTTGATACCACTGTCAAAACCAATGTAAGGCGGTCTGCTGTCAAATCACCTGCAGCTGGGACTCAACATTGTAATATGGCCGGAATATTTCACTTATTTCTTTTATTTCCTTTGATGTGCAAGTAACAGACTAAAGACTACAGGCAGTTTAATCATCATTGAATCTGCACCTTGCACTAACTGCGCTAGGCTCAGTGTTGAGCTCTCACACCTGCACCATGCACTAACTGCGCTAGGCTCAGTGTTGAGCTCTCACACCTGCACCATGCACTAACTGCGCTAGGCTCAGTGTTGAGCTCTCACACCTGCACCATGCACTAACTGCTAGCTAGGCTCAGTGTTGAGCTCTCACACCTGCACCATGCACTAACTGCTAGCTAGGCTCAGTGTTGAGCTCTTACACCTGCACCATGCACTAACTGCTAGCTAGGCTCAGTGTTGAGCTCTTACACCTGCACCATGCACTAACTGCTAGCTAGGCTCAGTGTTGAGCTCTCACACCTGCACCATGCACTAACTGCGCTAGGCTCAGTGTTGAGCTTTCACACCTGCACCATGCACTAACTGCTAGCTAGGCTCAGTGTTGAGCTCTCACACCTGCACCATGCACTCTGCTAGCTAGGCTCAGTGTTGAGCTCTCACACCTGTACCATGCACTAACTGCTAGCTAGGCTCAGTGTTGAGCTCTCACACCTGCACCATGCACTAACTGCTAGCTAGGCTCAATGTTGAGCTCTCACACCTGCACCATGCACTAACTGCTAGCTAGGCTCAGTGTTGAGCTCTCACACCTGCACCATGCACTAACTGCTAGCTAGGCTCAGTGTTGAGCTCTCACACCTGCACCATGCACTAACTGCTAGCTAGGCTCAATGTTGAGCTCTCACACCTGCACCATGCACTAACTGCTAGCTAGGCTCAGTGTAGAGCTCTCACACCAAAAGGGACAGATGTCACTCATCAAGCCAAGGACATTCACTGCTTGATTGATTGATGCCAGACAAAGGACATTTATGGATTATTTAGATAATTTCTAAACTACAAAATTGTGATCTGTGCAACCATTTATTGAAAGTCATTTATTGAATGAAAAATTGCTATTTTTGGGCTGACATGCTGTGTATCAGTTAGAGGTCAACATGCTTTCCTTTCAAGTGCATGTAGGTTATAGGGAAAGGGTCTGTCCTCCCCGTCCTCTCCCCAAAAGGGGGTTCTGGAATCCACATGGAAAAGTTGAGTCATGTGGCTAACTAAATACTTTTAGGTCCCAGGATATACCTGGTACCCATTGTGTTCTTGATTGACCTGGTGGCTATGGTCCATAAACACAAGTTGTGCAACAGACAGGAAACTACTTATAACGCCTCTCTGCAACGCCTTGCGGCATAAGTAGTATGATCAAAGAAGAAAACAGATACAAATGTTGACACAGTACATAAGAATTGAGAGAAGGAAGGCAGATTTAGGAGGATTATTTTTGGGAAGGTTATTCACCTTCAATTATAACACTAGAAATCCTTCTTCTGGTGTTTCATATTGTAGTGTTTCACCATTTGTAGAGGGTTTGATTGAGGTCACTAGTTTTTATTGATAGCCAGAGTTCCAAAGTGCTCTGATGTTGGCAACTATTTTTTCTTCTTCACGTGTTCAGTGTTATCATTGAGTAAATTATTATACCTGTTAACTAGGCTTCTATCATAAGGGTGCCATATGTTCAACTTCTTGGGTTTGGGTAATTTTTTTTTTACTTTCCCTCTTCTTTCCCAGAAAACAATTTCTTCTATAACTCATGCCTTCTTCAGCTGGTGAAGTTGTTGGAGCTCTTACATTGTCCTGCTGCATCTGGTGCACATGCAAGGCAAGAGATGAGAAACACTCTTCCTGTCATCTATTCTATTTCACTTCAGAAAAAACACAACTCAACCACGTTCAGCCAAAGCTGTTAACACTCTCTGGTTTTATTTGTGGTCTGGTTTGTTTGTGCCACTTTCCTGGCTAAAGTTCTGGTATTTACAGAAGCTTAGTCCTTCTTTCCTCAAGGTTAGACCGCTCGATCCTTTTCCTTTGTTCCAGTATGTTTCTCCTGCCCTTGTATTTCGGATGTTTCCCTCGTGTGCTATAGCGGTCTTATTGTTGTCATTCAGTAATAAGAGGAGCTGAGGCATGTCGTGGTGATGGTTATGAAATGATAAGCGTTGTATCACAATGATTCTAGCTGTCATTTGTCATAGTGCAGTCCAGTTGTGAAAGTTTGGGTTGGTCAATTGGCTCTGGTGTACATAAGCAACAGATCACCGAAACACCGGACTCTTTCATCTAATGTTGTTCAGAGTTGATGCAGATGGATCTCTAATGTTCTGAAACTCAAGTGCTCAATGGTGAAGATTGTTGTGGGTTTGTGGGGCAGGGGACTGTACACAGGTATGCCTGATAGGCTATGAAACTCATGTGCTCTCAGAGAAGATTGTTGTGGGTTGTGGGGCAGGGGACTGTACACAGGTATGCCTGATAGGCAATGAAACTCATGTGCTCTCAGAGAAGACTGTTGTGGTTTGTGGGGCAGGGGACTTTACACAGGTATGCCTGATAGGCTATGAAAACTCATGTGCTCTCAGAGAAGACTGTTGTGGTTTGTGGGGCAGTTTTGGGACTGTACACAGGTATGCAGAGAAGACTGTTGTTGTTTGGTGGGGCATGGGAACGTACAACAAGTTATGTCTGATAGGCAATGAAACTCATGTGCTCTCAGAGAAGACTGTTGTGGTTTGTGGGGCAGGGGACTGTACACAGGTATGCCTGATAGGCAATGAAACTCATGTGCTCTCAGAGAAGACTGTTGGAGTGGTGGGGTGGGGTTGTATGTTGTACTCAAAGTACAGTGTGAAGATTGTTGGATAAGGGGGGAAGTGGGTAAGGGAAAGAGGGTTTTAAGCCATACCATATTGTTTTAGCTGCATTCACTTTCAGGTGGTCGTCGTTGGTGTCCTGACCGAAATGTTGAGTTGCAACATGACTGGTCAGTGAAGTAGTCGGGAGGATTCACCCTGCACCAGCAACCCTGACCATCACACCAGTGGGGGAGACTAATGTGTAGCTAGGAGTGGTTCTGTCATTATCGACCAATTTGTCTTCCCTATTTGTTGTCAGACACGTCTTTTATTGTGTCCCACAAGTCATGATTGTGTTGGAATAAGATGACTATATATGTATGGATCTGTGGAGTATATGTCGGCACACAGCCAATTGTGTGCATACATACACCCAAGCATCCATACATTCACATAACACAACATGTCTATATTTCTGTTCACACATATCCATACGTGCGCATACACATCTACCTATTTGACACTTCCCACACTTAAATTCTCCTTCACACCTGCCTACCAGTGCCCACATTCATCCGTTTATACATGTGTAAACATGTTTGTCCGCACGTATACTGGTACATACTTCCACATTCATCCACATGCCTGCACCTACCACCATGTCCCTACATATTTAAGGATACCTCAGTTAAATGGTGTCACTTTAGATGAATGTCTTCTAAGACTGTTTAGTGTCATGAATAGGCCAACTTACCTGTGATATCTTCTGGTCATGTAAGCCAGATATCACGCCTGGCCTGTGATCCACCCGTTTTGTTTCCTAGCATGTTGTGGTGGCTGATGGATGATGATGATGAGTTGTTTGCATCAATACACATTTGTTAAGAGACCCATGCTAAAATGACTCCTATACACCAGTTTACAGGTTCGTACAGATTAACACATATATATGCACCCATCCATCCTGTAGTCCCATGCCGCCATATCTACCTATATATATATACATATATATATATATATATATACACACACATACATACATACACACACCAACACATATACGTCCTGTAAAGGATAGGCAACAAACTAAATCCAGATCAGCGGCTGATCTTTCTCATTGCTGCACGCTAGCGACCGTCAAACATTTTGCCTGACTTTGGAATCTCTCATCATTGAGTTCCTGTTTCTGTTCCTATAAATAAAATAAAAG
Organism: Candidula unifasciata; assembly: GCA_905116865.2. Taxonomy (NCBI): domain Eukaryota; kingdom Metazoa; phylum Mollusca; class Gastropoda; order Stylommatophora; family Geomitridae; genus Candidula; species Candidula unifasciata. The sequence goes on from CAJHNH020000645.1 coordinate 291,728, forward strand.
AATTAAAATCTCGACCACTTTCAACCTGCTGCTAGCTAGCTGAAGCTGCTAACAGTCTCTGGAGTATGTGCATTTTAGCTTAGACCCTTTTCACTTGCTCGACAGATAGACTCAAACGAGGCAAATCCTGGATGGCTCAGGCTGAGGAAGCCATTGAACATGTTTGCCACCTTACTGACCTTAATTTTGGAATTGAATGGATAATTATGCCTCCTTTTCTAAACATTAATTAATATTACAGTCCATATCAGACTTGATGGAAGCTGTAGAGAGCAGGTTCATGGCATTGTTGACACTTTAATCAGAACACTGATTGACAAAAACACAGGTTAAGGTGATGCTGTAGTTTACACAGATGGGTCAGTAATTAGGGGCCAGCGAAGTGCATGGGCATTTACAGCAAACTCAAGGGGGAAAACCACCAAGGAGATGAATGGCGCCTTTGCTGTTACAACTAGTAGCTTTACAATGGAAACTATGACTATAACAAGGGCATTAGCATAGCTTGGTACTCAAAAGTTCACACACATATGCATTCTTAGTGACTTGATGTATGTGCTTTAAAAAATCCAAGCTGGATTTATCAGGTAAGAATGAATTGCAACACTAAACACTTCACAAATAGCTGCCCCCACCTTCATTTTTGTGCCACGGCATGCGGGTGTTCAAGGGAACGAGCGTGCAGACTATCTTGCTGACACTGCGATTGCTTTGGATTGTCCAGTACTGAACATAAGTGATGTTATCAATGCCATTCACTGCACTTACCCTACCGAGGAGCACACCAAAGGACATGACACCATATCCCTGTCTAGACTGATGGACATGGGGGGTGCAGCCTGGAGCTGCAAGAAATGAACATTTCACTAAGGGGACAAGATGTTTCCTTAACCCTGATGTTAGCTGATTGCTAGTTTTTTTTTTCTTCAGTTTTGCTTGTTGTGTCCCAGTGATGATTTGGTATGTGTTTAAATGCATTTTTCTACCGAGGACTGGATTAGATGGGGATTTATTCTACTCTGATGGTGTCTCGGACATCAGCGCACATGCTTACATGTCCCATTGATGTAGATGGGAGGTTTGTAGTGATTTTACAGATGGTAGCTGTAACCTGAACGCAAATGTTCACTGGATGTTTCATAACTACTGCCATCTTTGATGTAATTTCTTATTTCAGACTTATCCAGTTTCCTTGGCACGAGTCATGACATATGTCAATGACAGTTATTTTTGGGTGTATGTTAATGTACGATGCTGCCAGTAACTAGTGATTACTTGATGTCAGGAGGATGATTTTATTTCAGGTGGCTATGGCCAGTAACAAATCATGTAATCAGTAATGATTATAGTAAGGCATTTTTTGTGTCCAGCACCACAAACTGTGGACTATTATGAAAAGTATTGGGTTTCCGGTGCATTTAGTGCATTTAATTGAAAATTAATCATGAACAACAAGCAGCCATCAGAGCAGCTGGTAAAACATCTGATTGGTTCGAGGTGCAAAAGGGGATGAGGCAGGGGTGCATTCTCTCACCATACCTGTTCAATATATACGCAGAAAATATAATGAGAAATGTCAAAAATGACCAGACTTGTGACAGTTATGATCCACTCAAAATTAGTGGCAACCCTATTCGGGAACTCTGCTATGCAGATGACACAGTACTCCTTTTGAACAGCTTAAAGGGAATAGAAAATTTAATTTTGTATGTCCAAAAGCACAGTGAAGATCAAAATCTGTTCTTGAATTTAAAGAAAACGAAAATAATGTCTACAGATAAAACTGGCTGTCACCCAAAAATAACAATAAATGATGAAGAAATTGAAAATGTCACAAACTTTGAATATCTAGGCTATATAATAAACAGCAATGGAGACTGTTCAACAGAAATTAAAAGGAGGATGGCCATAGCAATGCAAAGATTGAACAGCCTTAAAAGTCTATGGTTAAGCACCAGCAAGGAGGTCAAAATTAGAATTTTTAGAGCATGCATCCTCCCTGTGGCTACATACAGATGTGAGACGTGACTATCCCTCAGTCCTTAAGAAAGAGAATAGGGGCTTTTGAGCTGAAATGCTATAGAAAGATTCTCTTGGACAAAGAAGAGGAGAAATATTGACATCTTGAAAGATCTGAACATCAAGGAAGATGGAAGATTGGCTAATAAACAGCATCCTTTCTCGGAAGCTGAAATATTTTGGACATATCAAGAGCCACAATGGACTGGAAAAAATTATAGTAGAAGGCATGGTACTAGGAAAGAGGGGCAGGGGCTGACTGACACGAAGAAGGGCACAGGATATAAGTGACTCCTTGAGTATGAAAGTACATGAGGCAGGAGAACTGGCGAGAGAACGAGTTTTTTTTTGCAGGCAGACTGTGATGAGAGCGATGTTCTGCAAAGGACCTGCTACATGATGATGATGATGGCCAGTAACTCTGTGTGATGAAGAACAGGAGTTGGAGAAATATTTGTAGACAATAATTGTCATTTATTATGTAGTTGCCTGGACGTCAACAAATTTGATGTGGGGTTGTGTAGATGAATACCTTGATTTAGTTTGATTTGTAAATGCGAAGAAGCCTGGCCACTGTGTATAAAAAGGCCAGCTCACCCAGAACGGTCTCATTTTGGCTTCTGGAATGAAATTGCAGTTACTCAGGCCAGGAGACCCACCCAGTTGTGGCTCCGCACATTGGGAGTAACAGCATGGGTATAGGAGATTGCAGGGGATGACTGGTTGCCTGGCTGATTTCATGGCTGTGGTGTGTTTCCGTAGTTAAATCTGAATTTGTCTCTAGAAGTTAAACTGTGTAGGTAAATATATCAGTGTGTATCCTCGCTCAGTGATTGTTTGATTTCAGGTCGCTATAAGTGATTTACTAGTTTGTTGGCATATTGAAACTTAATGTACATGTTAATATGTTTAGGTTTTTGCCATTGTTGAGGTAATTTTTCTGAACTTAATGCGTTTATTATCATATTTCCTTGTTAGTAGAGAGTGGAACATGGTCTGGTTGAGCATGTGGAGGGTTGTTGTTACTGTATTATCTTTGAAGTGTACCTTAATTTTGTGTTCAATAAAATAAACAGCTGTTTAATATGATCATTATAGTTCCAGTTCTTTGATTAGAGTTAAGACGGGTATTTAATGGTGCCTAGTTTACTGTTACTGCTATCTATACTGAATAGAAAAGATCTTATTTCTGGGCTAGAACATTTCTGGTTCTAGTCCCCACCTAATAAACTCTTTTTCTTGATACTTTAGGCCTTTCGCTTCTGGTACACTTGCATTTGTTTAAGCATTTTGGCTGTGTTTTTGTTAGCTTGCTTGGTTGGTTGACAGGTACATGTAGCTTCTCTGGGTAGATCAGGATGGCTTCTAATGTAGTCTGCTTTTGATGAGCTGGTTTTCCTGGGTGCCTTGTATATCTGCCTCGCTTCGTGGTAAGGTTTGATCACCCTTATGGCAATTGTAATCGCTTGTCCGCATTGCTGAAGGTACGGGCAACCTGGGTACCTGTGTGCACCAGAACAGTTGGCACATTCTCTGTTGCTGTTTGGTTTCTTGAAATCTGTGTTGTTTTTGGCTGATGGCCACTCGCTGAATGGGTGTTCTTGGGCACAGTAACGGCAAATGTTCACTTTGAAACGCAAACTGTATGTTGAATGCTAAATTAAGAATCAACATCATTGCACTCCGGACACTCCCATTAGTGCTCCGTCTCCATCTTCAGTAGCAAGCGAAGAGTTCCAGTTCTGATGGCACCAATAACCGTCTGATTGTATGTCCGTCTCATCCTTCCCATAAGTGTTGATCGTCGGCCAGATACCCTGTTGACTCCTCACAGTGCCACTCTTATCAGACCGTAGTTGAGTCAAGGATTGACATCACATCACTCGGTGCATTCCCATGCATGCTCAGTCCTCATCTTCAGCAGCCAGCGCAGAGTTCCAGTACTGATGGTACCGTAACAATCTGGTTATATGTCCGTCTTGCCTTCCCTCTGAGTGTAGTTAGCCAGCCAGATCCTCTGGTTACACGCGGGTGCCTCATTCTGTCCAGGCCATAATAATCTTCTGTCTACTGATTCCATTGCTTGTTTCCAACAGGCCATGACCACATCTGCCTTGTCATGTATTTGTATGAGCTGCAGTTACCGCCCCCACCTCCATTCCCATGCTAGATGTTATGTTGTCCTATGCCAGGCTATTTTGGAGTCAAGATTTTCAATTGGCTTTGGCTACAAACCCCCAAGCACTTCGCGCTACAAACCCCCAAGCACTTTGCGCTACAAACCCCAAGCACTTCACGCTACAAACCCCCAAGCACTTCACGCTACAAACCCCCAAGCACTTCGCGCTACAAACCCCCAAGCACTTCGCGCTACAAACCCCCAAGCACTTCGCGCTACAAACCCCCAAGCACTTGGCTTTTTTCTCAACCCCTAATCATCTGTATAGATAATCAGATCATCAGGGGATGAATTGTCGTGAATCAACTGTTGGACTTCCACCTCAGGTTAGACTTTTCCTCTGGTACTCTGACCCACTCCTCTCCTCGCCTAATGATCTTCAGCATGCATACTTGTCTTATTGTCTCTTTCGCTTGGGGAATCCACAATTTTTTCCTTTTCAGCCTCTGACCTTTTCTGCAGCGAAATCTTCATTCAGAGGGTGTTCCCTGTCTACAGCTACTCTGAGGTATGACTTAGCCTTTAGCACCTTTAGCCTGTCTGCAATAGTCAGCAATGCAAGGATGTATCGCATGCACACAATCAGGGTGTCTCGGGGTGTACATCCAAGGATCAGCTGCATAGCTTCATTATGTATGCACTCCAGTTTCTCTAGCTGACTCTTCAAGACAGTGAGTAACCCCAATTCATAATCAATCCAACTGGTGCAGAACTGGCCAGTCTATCTGCCTGCTTTTTCCCGAACACACCGGCATAACCTGTAGAGAATATTCAAAGGATGCTAACTACCTGGGACCTCTGAAGTTATGCAAACCCAGAGCAAGCCTGTCTCCACGTTTCTCAACATACTCTGTGAGTTACAATCACGGCATCTGTGTACTGCTGATTCTCAAGCCAACGGAATGCAGCAGTGACTGCCTCCACCTCTATTCTCAAACTGGACATTGTGATATCATATGGTAGGCTTTGCTGCACTAAGCAACGTCCATTCGCCCTTGCTACGAGCTCCCATGCACTTCGTCTGCCCCTCAACACAGAGCCATCTGTATAGATAATCACATCACTTGGGCGGGAATTGTCATGAATCATTTGTTAAACCTCTGATTCTGCAGCACTAACTGGCCAGTCTCTGCACTCACAACTTAAAGTGATTAGAACCCTACACAAGTCTGAAACTTGTTCAGACACCTTGACCCACTCTTCTCCTCGTTCAGATTTATCTCCTGCACACATGTCTGATTGTGTCTTCAGCTTGCCCTATCCAAGACCTTCCTCTTTTCAGCCTGTGACCCTTAGATCTAACTAGGGCTTCATGCAGGAATTGCTTCTTGTCTGCAGCTACTCTCAGATATGACTTTGCTTGCAGAACATTGAGCCTGTCTGCAACAGTAGGCAGTGCAAGTATATAACGCATACATACCACCGGGGCATCTCTTGTATGTCCCAGAATTATCCACATATCTTCATTCTGTATGCGTTCGGGTTTTATCAGCTGACTCTTTGATATGGTAAACATGCCAAGTCCATAATCTATCACCGACAGGATCATATGCTGGAACATTGTGAACAACATTCTTTGTTCCATGTCCATTGCTGCCATAAGCTTGAGAGAATTGAGTCTTTTTTGGCGTTTCACCACAACGTTCTCCACATGATCTCTATAGGACAGCCTTCTATCGAAAGTAATACCCAGGCACCTCGATTTGCGTTCTCTTTTGATGTTACTGTTATTTATTCTGAGGCTTAGAACATTAACTGTCACAATACTTTTTTCCAGAAAGCACCACAAAACAGCCGCTTTTTTTTTTTGAGTTGATGACAGCACCCATTTTTGCACACCAGTCAGTCACTGTGTCCACAGTTGCCTGCAGCTCCTGTGCTATCCATTGTACATCCCTCCCCTGTCTATATGCAAGAATATCATCTGCGAATATCAATATTCCTCCAACACCTGGTGATTCAAGTTCTGCAATCTTGTTTGTATACACATTACAGAGCACTGGTGAAATTACAGAACCCTGGGGTAGTCCCGGAGCTATATTACATTGTTCTGAGGTCCATAAAGGGCAACCATGAGTGAATGCAGGACAGCTACTATCCAGTTCACAAACCCAGGGATAAACCCCTTTTTCCATGAGTGCAGAAAGCAAAATATCATATCTGACTCTATTGTAGGCATCCTCAAGATCATGTTCTTCCACAACTGTCTCCTGTCTGTTCTGGTTCCCTTCATAAATATCAAAATATCATATCTGACTCTATTGTAGGCATCCTCAAGATCAAGTTCTTCCACAACTGTCTCCTGTCTGTTCTGGTTCCCTTCATAGATATCAAAAGCAAAAGTAGCTGCATTAGACCATGTATCTTTCCGTGGCCGGTAACTACCCAAACCTTTTGGTAGCAGCTCTTCACATTCCAAAATCAATTGTAGTTTAACAGCAATAATCTTTTCTAGCACCTTGCCAAAAGTATTTCTGGGATGATCTTTGCCTGGTTTTGGAAGGGAGATCAGGGTGCTGTGTACCCAGTCCTGTGGTCCTGACGGTGTTCTGATGCTCTCGTTGAAGTGAAATGCATGTCCCTCAAGTCTTCATCACGCATGCTCGTCATGTGGGCAGATCTGACTACATCGGACCCCAGCGCATATCTGACTCCACCTGGCCCCAGCGCATACCTGACTCCACCGGGCCCCAGCGCATATCTGACTACACATGACCCCAGCGCATATCTGACTACACCTGACCCCAGCGCATATCTGACTCCACCTGACCCCAGCGCATATCTGACTCCACCTGGCCCCAGCGCATATCTGACTCCACCTGGCCCCAGCGCATATCTGACTCCACCGGGCCCCAGCGCAGTGTCTTTTTTTTTTGTTTTTGCAATACATATTTTATATCCTCCACCCTAATGATATCCTTAATATAATTATCATTTATGGTATTAGATTATCTCTAACTGAATTTCTAAGCCCCCTATGATTATTATCAGTTTGGGTTATTAATCTCTTGTTTGTTTGTTTGCTTGTTTTAGTATCCAGAAGCTATGAGTTGTTAACCTCTAGGCTCGGAATTAGGGATATCGCAACCTTTCGGCCTTGATTCCATTGTAAATACCGTAAATCAAAGAGAAAATGTGGCTTTCCTGCCTACCCCAGGGATTGAACCCGGACCACAGGGAGTTCGTCACCCGGTCTCCGCGCAATCCGGTTTAGCAAACTACGCTAGAGAGCCGGGCAATTAATCTCTTCAAAAATGCTCCCGTTTCTCTCTGTCAGTTGTCATTGGTATACCATTATCAGTGTCTTTAAGCTCTGTTGTGATAGGCCGATCCTTCCTTCGCATCAGAGCAGTTTCCAAAACCTACCCAGTGGTTTAACGGCAAGTTGTAACAGAGGGCCAAGCTTTCAAACAACATGAGCACTGAAGTACAGGGGCTACATAGCTCTCTAGCGTCTGCTGTCGTTTGTTGAAGAAAACGAGACTTGGTAAACAATCTGCTTTGCTTGACTTCTGGCGCTCGACTGTCACGATTCTGAGGTGAGGAATCTCACTGTGCAGCTGCTCTTGAATGTCAATGTATTTAAGCTTGGGGTCAATGTGCTGTATCACCAAGCGCCTAACACTGTTATAGATGCTGGTTACGGCCGTGACCCTGTGCGGGAGATGTAGCTCTGGGACAGTTTTTTTTTGGGGGGAGGCTCACCAGAGTTGTCGTTTTTGAGGTCTCGAACAGGGTGCCAATCACACCGTCCTTTTTCTTCCTCAGCATTGCAATCCCTTGAGGTTTATTGCTACAGATGTCACTCGCCTCTCTTCATTTCTCGGGTTGGCCTTCTTTTCTGCGTCGTGGTTTACGACCATGCATCTCTCTGGTGTATAGTTTTTACTTCTCTGTCATCTGGCATTCTTTCAATATTCCCCAACCATTTCGGTCTATTAGCTCTTATGATGCCAGTGATCAGTGGTGATTTAAACAGATTATAAATTTCATTATTGCTTCTCAATCTCCATTCCCCGCTGTTTGCATCTTTGATGGTTGTCTTAAGATTCTGTTTTCGAAAACCTGTAATGAGGCTTCATCTCTTTTAGCTGTGCTCCAAGTTTCAGAGCCATATAAAACGACTTGTCTTATCAATGTTTTATAAATTTTGATCTTCGTGTAGCGAGGCAGACACTTTGACTTTAGCAGATGTTGAAGGGCATAGTATACTTCATTTCCAAATGGTATTCTTGATTGTATTTCTTCTCTCAGCATGTTGGAGCTGTTGAAGTTTGCACCTAAGTACTTAAATGCTTCCGTTCGTTTGATTTTCATATTATCGCCTTGTATATGGCCGGAATTTATATTCTTTCTCTGTCTAGTTATTATCATGTATTCTATCCTATCTTGATTGATAACTAGTCCCATTAACTGAGCTGATTATTTTAAGAGTCAGTGTTTTAGCAGTTTCTAGTTATTTTTCTCCAACAATATCTGTGTCATCAGCATAACCAAGTATTCTTGTAGAATCTCCTCTGGTTTCAATTTCCTTTTAGTTGTCTCCAGGGCCAAGTTGAAAAGAAGTGGACACAGAGCATCACCTTGTTTTAAACCAGATGTTATTTGAAAAGGGTCTGACTTTCTGCCTTTGTATATTACTATATTATAAGTGTCTTCCATACATAGTTTGGTTATTACAATTAACTTCGTTGGTATTTCAAAGTCCTTCATAGCATTCCATAAACTATTTCGGTATACACTATCATACGGCTTTAATCCACAAAAAACTTTATGTACATCTCTTCTATATTCCCAATTTGGCTCTGCTATTTGCCGTAAAACAAATATCTGATCTATAGTTGATCTGTTCTGTCGGAAGCCCGCTTGGTAATCTCCTAATATGTCTTCGACGTATGATTTTTGCCTGTTTAGCAAAACAGCGTCCTTCACCTTTCTGAAATAGGAAATTGTTATCTTACTTTCTTACTATCTTACTTTCTTGGTTTATGGCATTTTCGCAGGTAATCGAGAAAATAATAGGTCTCTGAAAGGAAAAAGAGCTCTTAAAAGAACATCACAAGATATCACACCAGCAATATACAAGGCCACAGCTCGGATAACCAATCTAGATAGACCAAGCCGTATAAAACGTTGCGATCAATGGCAGGATGGACTATCAGTAATCGGGCTGCCGAATAATGCGTTAGCGAGCGAGGCTAGACGTGCTACGTACTTGGGTGCGTTCAGCGAGCGAGGCTAGACGTGCTACGTATTTGAATGCGTTCAGCCAGCGAGGCTAGACGTGCTACGTACTTGGATGCGTTCAGCGAGCGAGGCTAGACGTGCTACGTATTTGGATGCGTTCAGCGAGCGAGGCTAGACGTGCTACGTACTTGGATGCGTTCAGCGAGCGAGGCTAGACGTGCTACGTATTTGGATGCGTTCAGCGAGCGAGGCTAGACGTGCTACGTACTTGGATGCGTTCAGCGAGCGAGGCTAGACGTGCTACGTACTTGGATGCGTTCAGCGAGCGAGGCTAGACGTGCTACGTACTTGGGTGCGTTCAGCGAGCGAGGCTAGACGTGCTACGTACTTGGGTGCGTTCAGCGAGCGAGGCTAGACGTGCTACGTACTTGGGTGCGTTCAGCGAGCGAGGCTAGACGTGCTACGTACTTGGATGCGTTCAACGAGCGAGGCTAGACGTGCTACGTACTTGGGTGCGTTCAACGAGTGAGGCTAGACGTGCAACGTACTTGGATGCGTTCAGCGAGCGAGGCTAGACGTGCTACGTACTTGGGTGCGTTCAACGAGCAAGGCTAGACGTGCTACGTACTTGGGTGCGTTCAGCGAGCGAGGCTAGACGTGCTACGTACTTGGATGCGTTCAGCGAGCGAGGCTAGACGTGCTACGTACTTGGGTGCGTTCAGCGAGCGAGGCTAGACGTGCTACGTACTTGGGTGCGTTCAGCGAGCGAGGCTAGACGTGCTACGTACTTGGGTGCGTTCAGCGAGCGAGGCTAGACGTGCTACGTACTTGGGTGCATTGTGCTGGGAGGAAAAAACAGAGCTGCTAGTGTCCTGATCTGATATGTTGATTTGTTACTATAACCACAGTCAACGTAGGGCCCGAGAGGCCAGCCCTCCGCCCAATTCGGTTATATTGTAGTAACATTTCATTTGAATTTTGCATCAGGTTTTGAATTTGTGCTTTTTGTTTCCAGTTAAAACTTCCGGTAATTGTTGCCTGTATTTACTTCACTTGGGTTGTCTGGTCGTGATGGGTTGTCTGGTCGTGATGGGTTGTCTGTCCGTGTTGGGTTGTCTGTCCGTGTTGGGTTGTCTGTCCGTGTTGGGTTGTCTGGCCGTGATGGGTTGTCTGTCCGTGATGGGTTGTCTGTCCGTGTTGGGTTGTCTGGTCGTGTTGGGTAGTCTGTCCGTGTTGGGTTGTCTGTCCGTGTTGGGTTGTCTGGTCGTGTTGGGTTGTCTGTCCGTGTTGGGTTGTCTGTCCGTGATGAGTTGTCTGTCCGTGATGGGTTGTCTGTCCGTGTTGGGTTGTCTGTCCGTGTTGGGTTGTCTGTCCGTGTTGGGTTGTCTGTCCGTGTTGGGTTGTCTGGTCGTGTTGGGTTGTCTGTCCGTGTTGGGTTGTCTGGTCGTGTTGGGTTGTCTGTCCGTGATGGGTTGTCTGGTCGTGTTGGGTTGTCTGTCCGTGATGAGTTGTCTGTCCGTGATGGGTTGTCTGTCTGTGTTGGGTTATCTGTCCGTGTTGGGTTGTCTGTCCGTGTTGGGTTGTCTGTCCGTGTTGGGTTGTCTGGTCGTGTTGGGTTGTCTGTCCGTGATGAGTTGTCTGTCCGTGATGGGTTGTCTGTCCGTGTTGGGTTGTCTGTCCGTGTTGGGTTGTCTGTCTGTGTTGGGTTGTCTGTCCGTGTTGGGTTGTCTGGTCGTGTTGGGTTGTCTGTCCGTGTTGGGTTGTCTGGTCGTGTTGGGTTGTCTGGTCGTGTTGGGTTGTCTGTCTGTGTTGGGTTGTCTGTCTGTGTTGGGTTGGTTTGTCTGCAAAGTTGGTCCGCTTGAACTGTCGATGAGCTGCTGTCATATAGAGTGGGGTGGGTGGACAGCCCTTAAAGGGGCTATCAGCTGTGAACTTGCTTGGTCTGGGGGGGGGGGGGACATCCCTTAAAGGGGCTATCAGCTGTGAACTTGCTTAATCTGGGGTGTGTGGACAGCCCTTAAAGGGGCTATCAGCTGTGAACTTGCTTGGTCTGGGGTGGGGGGGGGGGGGACAGCCCTTAAAGGGGCTATCAGCTGTGAACTTGCTTGGTCTGGGGTGGGTTTCTTTTTTTTTTTTTTGCGAACGGGTATTCTCTGAATTTTTGCCACTTCAGGCGATGGGCTTTGTTTGCCAGCTGGACTTCAACTGCCGCGAGTTTTTCTGCTTCTTTGCGGTCCCTCTCTCTCTCCTCAAACATGTCTCTTGATAAGGTGAATTCCTGCTGCAGCTTTTCATTGGCCTCCCTGAGTTGTGTCACCTCGTCTGGGATCTGAACCTGGGTTACTTTGATTTCTTCGATGCTGGTCGCCTCTTCTTCGTCTGATGTGCTTGTGTCTTTGGTGGAGTTTTCAGTTGTCTGTCTCTGGTGGAGTTTTCAGTTGTCTGTCTCTTGCGAGTCTGGATTTCAGTCAGCATTGCTATCATGTCAGATTTGAATTGAGACATTTCATCTATTTTAGCTTCCATGCGTTTCTGGGTCTAAAGTAATTATTTTCTTGAGACTTCTTAGTACTGTCATTTCATTTCTTTCCTGGGTTCGATTGGTTTTGGTTGTTGCCTTTTCATTCTTTAGTGAAAAAAAATTTTTTTTTTAAAGTAACTTAGTCTGGTTTGGAGTTTTGTCATTACTGCTTCAGCGACGCGTTTGGGTGCCTCAATTCTCCTGCGGGCTTCTTGGTAGGGGATGTTTTCCCTGACAGCAGTGTTTGTGATGTCTCTGCATTGCTGGAGATAAGGGCATCTTAGATATCTGGTCCCGTGCTGGCTAGAACAGTTAGCACCTTGCCTGTTTGTATCGGTTTTCCTGAAGTATGTGTCTAGTCTCGCCAGGGGGTAGTCGCTGAAGGGGTGGAGCTTCGAGCAGTAACGGCAAAATGTCATGCATGCTTGCGCAAGAAGCTCTGGCTTTCTGACACCATGCTTGCGGTATATACTGCTCGGGACTCTGCATCCTTTGGTTCACGAAGACTGTATCAGGAATGTCCTCGTCCTCTGATGTGATGACTGCGGCTGGTGAAGGGTTGTGCTTCGAGCCGACCTTCTTTGTTTTGGTGAATCAGATTTGTGGATAGTCTTTCCTTAGCTGCTCAAGTATTTCCTCCAACTTTTATAGAAACACACCACAAGTTAAAAACAAGACCAGACTGTCACCTCTTTCACTGGTAGAAACACCATAAACGCACGTTAAGAGTGTGTTCACACTTTAGAAATGAAATATGTATCGCGAACATTATTCATTATCTCTCATCATTTCAATAGCTATACAAACTAGAAACAGCGAAGGTGTCTTTCAAGTCGAGCGACTGTCTAACACCAGATAGTAGTTATCAGCGACCGATGATAAAATAAATCACGTGCTGATATAATTAATGTTAAGAACATTTAGCCACAATGAGATTATTGCTTCATCATGTACTTTCATGTGGATACCAACTGGCGCGGATGGTACAGTTTGTGAGCCATAATTGTATGTATATGTATATTGTATGTATTCACACCACTTTATGCAACTATTACTTGAGATATAATTTTGTGTGTGGTATCACAGATTAATATATCTCTAATAATATACGATTATATTCTCTTTTCTGATACACACATTTGACATGTTATATTATGTTGTGTTTTCACAAATGAACTACTGGACGTATATTTGCCAAGAGAAACCTTACAACAGCCAGGGGCTGCTGGGGTTGGTTCTGCAACGTCCTGTAAAGTATACGCAACTAACCTTTTTCACAAAAGACCTTACTGCTCATTGCGCATTCCCATGCCTGCTCATTCCTCTAATGCAGCAGCCACTCCTAGTTTTTCCTATTGATTTTTCCCATGTAAAGTTAGTGATATTGTTTTCTATTCGGACGTCGAAGACTGCACCGGCATGCTTTACCATGCTTTACTCCCAGATCATGCAGTTGTGTTAGTGTCAGAGTCTGATACGATTACTGCACCTGTGACTGCTTCTTTTGCTGCCCAAGTGAGGGCTAAAGAGGCAATGGTTAATTCCAAGGTTATGCTTGGCGTAGTTACCTGGAATAAATTGATGAATGAATAAATGAATGAATGAATGAATGAATGAATGAATGAATGAATGAATGAATGAATGAATGAATGAATGAATGAATGAATGAATGAACGAATGAACGAATGAACGAATGAATGAATGAATGAATGAATGAATGAATGAATGAATGAACGAATGAATGAATGAACGAATGAAGGAATGAGTCAAGAGCTGATATCACTGTAATCGGGACATTTCCACATGTGCTCCGCCCTCTTCCTCGGTAGCCAACGAAGAATAGACATGCTAACGGTGTCAGTTGCAGTCTAATTAAAAGTTGAATTAGTCTTTCAGTGTATGGATTATCTGTCTCTTTTAGTGCTCTCTCCGTCTGATCCCATAGAGCTTTCACAACATCTGCTTTATCATAAAGTAACTCACCACCCAGAGAAGCGACAGCATCTAATATATCAGCCTGCTTCGTTACCTCGTACACCTGAATAGCTTGGACAGAGAATCCATGATATATTTACCTAGTAAGCGCCCAGATCACCCCCCCCCTCCTCCCAACATCTTTTGTCCTACTGTATGTGTCCATGGTGACCTTGACCCGCGCTTCATGGGTGGACATACACACGGCAGGCCAATGAAAAGACAGTAACAGAAGAAAGTTCAACTATTTCTAGCCTGACGATGGAGATCACAGCTGTCACAGGAGCACCTGCCTGTCTGGTAGAAAAGAAAACAGCTCATGCATTGATAGTGATAGACTCAATGAGAATGGTTAAGAAACTCCAAACATGCAAACTCCGACTCAATGGGGTTGACAGCATCCAGAGGTCCCGCAATAGAAAACATCTTAGCTGTACACACCAGGAGGCGCTGAATTGAAAGGAGATGAAAGAGCTGACAGACTGGCAGGCTGCAGTAGTTCGTGGAGGAAGAAGGCTGGACAGGGCAGAGATAGTGAATGCGCTGAGTTCTAAATGCTCTAAGAAACAGGAGTCAGAGACAAAGATCAACCTTCTGGAAATGGGCACTAAATGAGCACAGCATGTAGACATCGTTTGTGGGGTAAAGAAACAAGATAGGACCGTCAACTCCTACTTAGTACGTTGAGTATGGCGAGAATGAGATGGCTGCTGCATCGGTGGACGGACCATGAATGGGTCGGATTGATGTGCTTGGATGTCGATACGGCCAACAAGCAACAAGTATTTGTAAAGAAGATGATGTCTTCTGGGCATAAATACTTTTCTCTCAGTGCACTGATCTGACTGTCTAGGCGACGGCGACAATCTTATTGCTGTCTCTCAGTGCACTGATCTGACTGTCTAGGCGACGGCGACAATCTTATTGCTGTCTCTCAGTGCACTGATCTGACTGTCTAGGCGACGACGGCAATCTTATTGCTGTCTCTCAGTGCACTGATCTGACTGTCTAGGCGGCGACAATCTTATTGCTGTCTCTCAGTGCACTGATCTGACTGTCTAGGCGACGGCGACAATCTTATTGCTGCCTCTCAGTGCACTGATCTGACTGTCTAGGCGGCGACAATCTTATTGCTGTCTCTCAGTGCACTGATCTGACTGTCTAGGCGACGGCGACAATCTTATTGCTGTCTCTCAGTGCACTGATCTGACTGTCTAGGCGACGGCGACAATCTTATTGCTGTCTCTCAGTGCACTGATCTGACTGTCTAGGCGACGGCGACAATCTTATGCTGTCTCTCAGTGCAACTGATCTGACTGTCTTAGGCTACGGTGACGACAATTGCTGCAGTAACTCCCCGGGGGGAAAAAAAGGGGGGGGGGGGTGATTACTTTAGGACAGTCGTGCATGAACACTGGAGTATCCCTTCATGCATTTCCAGGCCTGAGCAGTTCAAGGTTATCTAACTGCTGGGTTGCATTTTCTGCTCAGCCATCCAGCAGCTGCCTCTTGAGAGACGAACTTCTTTTATTCATCGATAAAGTTGTACGGTACAGTCAACTTCTGCCGACACCTTTACGTTCCCCTCGATGTGGGCAACTTTCTGTCTGTTGCCATATTCTGTGAGCCCAGGACACATCGCATAGCGTGATAAAAGGCGTGTTGTTTGTGTGTGTGCGCGCGCATGTGTGCGTGCGTGGTGTGTGTGGGTGTGTGAAGCCCTGTATGAGTCTCATAGCATTTTTTAATTCTCGGCCCAGTCTTTCTAGCTGGACTGCCATGAGAGTAGGAAGCCCAGTGTTTCTAGCTGGACTGCCATGAGAGTAGGAAGCCCAGTCTTTCTAGCTGGACTGCCATGAGAGTAGGAAGCCTAGTGTTTCTAGCTGGACTGCCATGAGAGTAGGAAGCCTAGTGTTTCTAGCTGGGACTGGCATGAGAGTAGGAAGCCTAGTGTTTCTAGCTGGACTGCCATGAGCTGGAAGCCTAGTGTTTCTAGCTGGACTGCCATGAGAGTAGGAAGCCCAGTGTTTCTAGCTGGACTGCCATGAGAGTAGGAAGCCTAGTGTTTCTAGCTGGACTGCCATGAGAGTAGGAAGCCTAGTGTTTCTAGCTGGACTGCCATGAGAGTAGCAAGCCTAGTGTTTCTAGCTGGACTGCCATGAGAGTAGGAAGCCTAGTGTTTCTAGCTGGACTGCCATGAGAGTAGGAAGCCAAGTGTTTCTAGCTGGACTGCCATGAGAGTAGGAAGCCCAGTCTTTCTAGCTGGACTGCGATGAGAGTAGGAAGAGCCTACATCCTAGTCTATGATGCTCACTACATGTACCTGACAAAGAAGAAAAAATAGACGATGTTTTATTTCTGCAGCTGCCATCAACTTCAGTGCTGTCACACCTTTCTTTCCTCTTAGTACCACATTGTCATTATGATACTTGCATCTTCTTCTTTTTGGTTCTGTCTGCCAATAGTTTTAAAATGAGAAAGTCACAAGCTTCTGTGAAGGCTGTGGTGCCACGCATACTTCCGCTGATCCACATAGCTTGGTTTCCACCTGCATACCATCTGGCCAGACCTGGTACTTCTCTGCTGCATGGAGTTAGCACGTGTGAAGCACATGTTCAGTATTGTGTAGTGCTCGTCCACATAGAACTTGTTCCTCTTGAATCTCGAATTGCTTTGCTGTCTGGTCTGTTGTTTCTAATTCACTGTCTGAAATCAACGGTTTACTGCTTTCATGAGATGATGTTGGCTAGCTCTTCGGGATTGTGTTCTAGATGGCAAGTGCTCCAAATGGTTCCAATAGCTGCCTCATCTTTGTTTTGTTTTTTTCCGTTATAAGTGCATCCTGAAAAAAAAAAGTGTATAAGTTGTATATACTATCAATATGAAATTATACATTATAAACTGAGGTGGTTACACTATAGATTTTGACACATAGAGCCACTAACTATTTCACAGGAAAAATATCAGTTAGTGGATTCATGTGTTCTGTTTTCAGTCTTTGGCGAGCTTAACGTGAAATCCGGCGACTGTTACAAGCGATAATTTGACAATCAGTGTGAAAAATTTTAGGCATTAGTGTCCAGTGTTTGGCTCAAGCAGCCGTGGTCTTCCTGGCAAGCTTGTTTTTCTGCACACACAGAGTGCTCCCTGTTGGAGGTGGGCCATAGTTTAAGTCGTGGAGCCGAGACATTTCTATAAGAGAGAACACAAACACACACACCCACCCACAACTCACACCCACCCACACACACACACACATCACACCCACACACAACACACACACCACACACACAGACCCACACACACACACCCACCCACCACACACACACACATACAACACCCACCCACCACACACACCCACCCACCACACAAACACACATACATACCACACCCCCACACACACGCACATGTGAGAACAATGAAAGATATAAAAACACGCATGGCCAGTTTTAGAATAGATGAGGCCCTAAGCTGATTAAAGCTCTAAGGCCCCTACTCTTTTATATAACACCAGATAATCTCAGAACACTTTAAAATATATACGCCCTTGAAGTAAATGCATCATATAAGTAAACTGTCAGTTACTTTTCTGTAAAAAAATAACTAATAAAAAACATGTCTGCAAAATAACAGGAATGATTTAATTCTCTTAAGGACTTTATAAACAGAAAATTGCATTTGTGAACACAAATATGAATTTGTTGAGACCCCTGCAGACTGTGTGGCTTAATTAAGCTAGAGCTGAGATAGCATAAACCCAGCACTGGGATCTTAGACACCTATGTTTTCGACACAGATTTCACACATGGTCGTCCCCACATGGTCGTCCCCACATAGTCGTCCCCACATGGTCGTCCCCACACATGGTCGTCCCCACATGGTCGTCCCCACATGGTCGTCCCCACATGGTCGTCCCCCACATGGTCGTCCCTACACATGGTCGTCCCTACATCAGATGAGATTATATAGTGTTACAGGGAATGCCAGCCAATGTACTAAGGCAGGAAGAATATCCAATTTAGTGAAGGACTTTCTGACATGAAGCAGAGGCACAGGGATAGTTGAGGCTCACATTTCAAAGACATGTCCGTGACAGAGCCACCAAACTGTCACCATCGCAACGTCAGCGTTATTTACGTTTGTTTAAAAAAAAAAAAAAATGGGGGGGGGGGGGGAAATAAAAAAGCAAAAAGAACCACCAGTCTTAATTCTCATTATATAATAATAATATAAAAAGAAAACAGTCGAGATGGTCCCAGATGACCTACTTGACCATACAGAAATACTCTGCGCCTCCTTTCCTATGTCCAAGAAAGTTTTAAAGATGCGAAATCTTCCTCACATGAAAGTTTGTTTTTCGGCCTTATACAAGACAAACTAGATCACCCCGAGTTAGGCAGTGAGAAAATTCCGAAAGGGAAAACAGTTGTGTACGTACCTAAACAACGACATGTCCAACAAGCTGAAGTGACACGATGAGATGTAGCAATTCTTGTGCAAGGCAAAGTCAGCTATAGTAAAGACCACAATGAAAGGAGCTTCACCCGGCATCGTAGAAACGACCGCGAATCTTGTCACAACATGTTAAAAGGCATGTTCGACTCACGCTGGGTCAGAAGACAAGTTTGCGTCATAAAAAAAAAAAAAGTTTAAAGAGCTCTCTCCCATGTAGGTGGTTTTTTCGGGTGGGGGTGGGGCGGGGTGGGGGTGGGGGGGGGGGTCCTGTAAAGGATACGCAACTAACCAAGCCATAGAACAAGCAGCAATCTACAGCACAGGGCAGCCCTGTTGTAGCGGTTAGACGCTTGTCTGCCGGTCATGAGGTCGGGGGTTTAAGTCTAAACAGAGCCGATCCTTTTTTCAAAACTGACCTTGCCTCCTAGTCGATCCAGCCTTTCAAAAGTACCAGGTAAAATCCTAGGAAGTAAAGGCGGCTGGTGCGATGTTGATTGTTTGTTTTAGTATCCAGAAACCATGAGTTGTTAACCCTTAGGCTCGGTATTATGGATATCGCAACCTTTCGGCCTTGATTCCATTGTAAATACCGTAAATCTGGGAGAAAATGTGGCTTCCTGCCTACCCCCGGGAGTGAACCCGGACCACAAGGAGTTCGTCACCAGGTCACAACGCATCCCGGTTTAGCCAACTACGCTAGAGGGCCGGGCGTGCGATGTTGATCATATCAAACACTGAGTGCTGATTGGTCTATAAAATGTTGGTCTAGCCCTATATGCCCAGTAGGTCTGAAGGCGCTGGAAGAGGTCTTTGCTTGAACCAACAACCCTGGCACTTGAGGCTGACGTCACGGACGCAACTCTTTAGTCGCCGTCCGCTGTTGTCTAAAGTTTAAAGAAGATTGATAACATAAAACACCCGATAACATAAAACACCCGATAACATAAAACACCCGATAACATAAAACACCCGATAACATAAAACACCCGATAACATAAAACACCCGATAACATAAAACAAGAGACATAATCCTTGTGTATGCTTAGAAAGGGAATTAAAAATACCAAACAAAATTTACATAAAATAAACCATTAAAAAAAAAAAAACATTACAACGCTAGAGGGGAGAAAGATGGTCCAATAAATAAATCCTTATTTAAAGGTATGTATGGAGGAACCGTTGCCTAACAGCGCGGCACCATACCTGGTGCACAAATGTCTTTTTTTTAGATGATTAGCCTAAGTCATGTGGCACTTCATACACTGACGCGTTATATATATATATATATATATAAAATAGTATTCTTGCGTTACTTTTAGTAAATAATTTTTTGTTATTTGAAGCCCCACCCTGGCTTTTACCAGGGGCCGTAATATAGGCAGGCCATAAATGTGGCCAATTGTCTGAATGCGGTTTCTGTGACCTCTCCACGGGTGTTCCTCATCCACATGGTGGCACTTTGTGTCATCGGGTGTTTATCGCTTGTGTGATGTCCTGGTGGGGCAGAAAGTCAGTCAGTCAAGACGCGACACCAAAATATGTATGAATCAGCAGTTCAAGGCTGACTTGAGAAATTGACGAAAACATAATGAAGGGCGGTCGCATATTAGGACGTGTATAAACGTCTATAAGAGCCCTATAATGACACAAACTGGAAAGCCTTAGACAGGAAATAAAATGTTTGTGGTTCACAAGCCTTTACATTTTTGAACAGACATTCTGAAGAATATTGAAGAGGGTTGGCTAGTAAAGACAATAAAACAAAGAAAATTGAAATATTTTGGTCACTTGAAACGTCATGGAGGTCTAGAGAGAACAATAATGGAGGGGTATATGCCTGGGAAGAGAGGAAGAGGAAGGCCAAGGAGAAGATGGGTGCAGGATGTGGCAGATGATCTCCAGATGGGTGTATCAGACGCAGGACATCTTGCTCATGATAGGAAGGTTTTCCGGAGGGTTGTTATGGCAGCGAGGTTCCGCGAGGGACATGCTACTGAATGAATGAATGAATTCTGTTTCTCAAAGAAAATCATGTCAATTTTTTCACAAACGGAGAAGTAGGATGTTAAGGACTTGATTCGAGCGTCCCAACTGAACATGAAAAGAGAAATATGGCATTATCATATCCAAACCAACGAACTTCACTGCAGGAACTTAATATGTTCATTGCTTCGAAACTACAATGATTCATATCACGGTAGCATCAGGATGGCGCTAGGACAGGTTAACACAATTAAGCGAGGTGTGGTATATATCGTATTTGTCACTTGACGTCAAAGGAAGACAGTTGTTTAAGAAGGGGGCGGTGTGGTATATATCGTATTTGTCACTTGACGTCAAAGGAAGACAGTTGTTTAAGAAGGGGGCGGTGTGGTATATATCGTATTTGTCACTTGACGTCAAAGGAAGACAGTTGTTTAAGAAGGGGGCGGTGTGTATATATCGTATTTGTCACTCGACGTCAAAGGAAGACACAGTGTTTAGAAGGGGGCGGTGTGGTATATATCGTATTTGTCACTTGACGTCAAAGGAAGACAGTTGTTTAAGAAGGGGGCGGTGTGTGGTATATATCGTATTTGTCACTTGACGTCAAAGGAAGGCAGTTGTTTAAGAAGGGGGCGGTGTGGTATATATCGTATTTGTCACTTGACGTCAAAGATAGACAGTTGTCTAAGAAGGGGGCGGTGTGGTATATATCGTATTTGTCACTTGACGTCAAAGGAAGACAGTTGTTTAAGAAGGGGGCAGTGTGGTATATATCGTATTTGTCACTTGGCGTCAAAGGAAGGCAGTTGTTTAGGAAGGGGGCGGAGTCAGGCTCAGTGAAGTCAGACAGACATGTCAGGAGTCTGGACAGAATATTTTTTTTTACAGTCCGTCGAGTAAACAGGACAATACCCGTCACCTATTTATTGAAAGATCATTCGGTAAGGAATTGAAAAGGCCTCTCTACAAGGAAGAGCTCCATAAACATGAGTTTTGAATAAATAAATAAAAACATAATACAAGAACAGCAAGGGGTAGAAGGCGGTAAAGAGTATTTAGTTAAATGTTTCGGTTATAATTCTTCATGCAGCAGTAGGAAATCATACAAAAATGTATCGAGACATGAAGGTTAGACTCATAGAAGAAGGCATCATGAAAAGTGCTGTGTTTGGCGAGAATGTAACATCGGGAGAGGGACAGAAAGCTCTCGCACGAAAGAGAGAAAGAGAGATAAACCACTTATCGGTGGCTCGGTAAACTCAACTGCGCCCAAAGATCATCTACACCTGTCATATATTCATTCTGTTCATCCTCATCGCTGTGTTGCTCTCCAGTGTGACTCCAGAAAACGTAATGCACACGATGGGAAAGTGGATCGCCATATTGTCTAGTTGTCTTGGTTACATGTTACCGACGTATCCAGTCGCAAAAGTCATCTTTCAACTAGTCATGAGTTTTTACAAGGCACCACATAAAGATGCCCTGATGACAGTTTTTCTTGACAGCAAACCAGGTCACTTTTATCGTAAAACTACTGCAGATTGTCGATTTAGGTTCGCAACACGAAGTTGGTTTGGCTAAGATTTTTTTTCCTTAAATTATTTGAACGTTCTAGAAAGTAAAATGCAGATACATTATTTTCCATCTAAAAAAAAAAAAGACGCAAGCAAGAATTATATTGCAACCTGGTCTGTACAAATCACCCGACGATGCTTTTGACACTTTAAATATGTTGATACGAGACATCCTGGAGGGTG
>CAJHNH020000645.1:319305-324305 GCA_905116865.2 Candidula unifasciata
AATTTCCAAAGGAAAACATGTTGTACATACCTAACAACGACATGTCCAACAAGCTGAAGTGACACGATGAGATGTAGCAATTCTTGTGCAAGGCAAAGTCAGCTATAGTTAAGACCACAATGAAACGAGCTTCACCCGGCATCGTAGAAACGATCTGCGAATCTTGTCACATGTTAAAAGGCATGTTCGACTCACGCTGGGTCAGAAGAAAAGTTTGCGTCATTAAAAAAAAAAGTTTAGAGAGCTCTCTCCCATGTAGGTAGTTTTTTTTTTGGGTGGGGAGGGTGAGGGGGGGGGTGGGGTGGGGGAGGGTGTCCTGTAAAGGATACGCAACTAACCAAGCCATAAAACAAGCAGCAACCTACAGCACAGAGCAGCCCTGTTGTAGCGGTTAGACGCTTGTCTGCCGGTCATGAGGTCAGGGGTTTAAGTCTAAACAGAGCCGATCCTTTTTTCAAAACTGACCTTGCCTCCCTGGTCGATCCAGCCTTTCAAAAGTACCAGGTAAAATCCTAGGAAGTAAAGGCGGCTGGTGCGATGTTGATTGTTTGTGTTTGTTTTAGTATCCAGAAACCATGAGTTGTTAACCCTTAGGCTCGGTATTATGATTTCATTGTAAATACCGTAAATCTTGGAGAAAATGTGGCTTCCTGCCTACCCCCGGGAGTGAACCCGGACCACAAGGAGTTTGTCACCAGGTCACAGCGCATCCCGGTTTAGCCAACTACGCTAGATGGCCGGGCGTGCGATGTTGATCATATCAAACACTGAGTGCTGATTGGTCTATAAAATTTGGTCTAGCCCTATATGCCCAGTAGGTGTGAAGGCGCTGGAAGAGGTCTTTACTTGAACCAACAACCCTGGCACTTGAGGCTGAAGTCACGGACGCAACTCTTCAGTCGCCGTCCGCTGTTGTCAAAAGTTAAAAGAAGATTGATAACATAAAACACCCGATAACATAAAACACCCGATAACATAAAACACCCGATAACATAAAACACCCGATAACATAAAACAAGTGGCATAATCCTTGTGTATGCTTAGAAAGGGAAATAAAAATACCAAACAAAATATACATAAAATAAACCATTAAAAAAACACATAACAACTCTAGAGGGGAGAAAGATGGTCCAATAAATAAATTCTTATTTAAAGGTATGTATGGAGGAACCGTTGCATTACAGCGCAGCACCATACCTGGTGCACAAATTTCTTATTTTTAGATGATTAGCCCAAGTCATGTATGTGGTTATATATATATAAAGTATTCTTACGTTAGTTTTAGGAAATAATTTTTTTTTAATTTGAAGCCCCACCCTGGCTTTTGCCAGGGGCCGTAATATAGGCAGGCCATAAATGTGGCCAATTGTTTGAACGCAGTTTCTGGGACCTCTCCACGGGTGATCCTTATCCACATGGTGGCACTTTGTGTCATCGGGTGTTTATCGCCTGTGTGATGTCCTGGTGGGGCAGAAAGTCAGTCAGTCAAGACGCGACACCAAAATAGGTATGAATCAGCAGTTCAAGGCTGACTTGAGAAATTGACGAAAACATAATGAAGGGCGGTCGTATATTAGGACGTGTATCAGGCGGCTAAAAAAGGACTAAGCTTGGAATTTTTGTTTGATTTTATACGATACGATACAATACGATGCACCAGAGACACCCCAGTGGTGTATGCGATACATCCTTGGTTTGCCGACGGTTGCAGGTAGGCACAAGGTGATGCAGGCGAAGTCATATCTCAGGGTAGCTGCAGACACAGACCACCTTCTACATGAAGCTCTGGGTGCAGTTAAGGGTCAGCGGCTGATAAGAGGGAGGTCATGGATGGCTCAGGCAGAAGACACAATCAGACAGGTTTGCATCCTTGAGAACATTAGGCGAGGAGATGAGGTCAAAGTGCCACCTGAACAGTCAGACTTGTGTAGAGTCATAATCACGCTGAGCCGGGAATGCAGAGACTGGCTAGCAGGTGCCACAATGGTGGCAATTCAGCAATTAATTCAAGATAATGCTCGCTCAGAGGACTTGATCATTTACACTGACGGTTCACTGTCAAGTGGCAAAAGAAATGCTTGGGGTTTCTTAGCAAAAGTTAATGGTCGACGTTTGGTGCAGGAGAGCCTAGCATATGATTCCACAACATCCAGCTTAAGAATGGAGGTGGAGGCGGTCACTGCAGCTTTCCGCTGGCTAGAGAACACCACACACACTGATTCAGAAAGCATGCTAAGGAAGATCAGAACAGGTATGCTACGTGCATTGTGGCATGTTTCGCTGCGGAGGACACGAGTGAGGAGTATTGTACGGTATTTTTTTACCTGGTCACGCCGGTGTGTTGGGAAATGAACAGGCGGACAGACTGGCTGGCTCTGCACAACTTGGTGGAACACGGATGCATGATAGGGCAGACGTGGTTAGTGCTTTGTGGGAGAGCGTGTACAATTTGGAGGAGCAGATGGATCACCACAGTCTGGTGAGATTGATGCAGTTGGGGGTGACGAGAGGTTCTGGCAGATACTCAAGGCTCAGAGGAAAGGCAGCAAGACGGACGTTAAATCTGAATGCTACTGGCACCATTAGTATCGGAACTCTTCGCTGGCTGCTGAAGATGGGGACGGAGTGCTTATGGGAATGCCCCGAGTGCTGTGATGTCGGTTCTTGAATCATATCAAATCAGCATGCGTAACAGATACCAGCCCAATGCTAGACGTAAAGAACGAGGTAGAAGTGGACAGCAATAGGCAGGCCTGTGGCCATCTCGTACCCTCTAGACCAGCGACAGATGTCATGGTCCCATTGTTATGCGCGGTACATACAGTCTGGCTAGGATTTTGCCTTAGTGTTTATAAGGAACCATACTAGGTGACGTAGAATCGGTTTCTTTTGAAACAGTGGAAATACTTCTAACCACCGATATAAACAACAACTGAAAATAATATCCAAGGGTGGATTTTGCCATCGACGTAGGAACCGACAGCCACCGCGACATTTTATTTTGCCATCGACGTAGGAACCTACAGCCACCGCAGCATTTTATTCTGCCATCGACGTAAGAACCGACAGCCACCGCGACATTTTATTTTGCCATCGACGTAGGAACCTACAGCCACCGCGACATTTTATTTTGCCATCGACGTAGGAACCGACAGCCACCGCGACATTTTTTTTTTGCCATCGACGTAGGAACCTACAGCCACCGCGGCATTTTATTTTGCCATCGACGTAGGAACCTACAGCCACCGCGACATTTTATTTTGCCATCGACGTAGGAACCTACAGCCACCGCGACATTTTATTTTGCAATCGACGTAGGAACCTACAGCCACCGCGGCATTTTATTCTGCCATCGACGTAGGAACCTGCAGCCACCGCGGCATTGTATTCAAGTTCTGCCACATTTACATCCAAGCTGCATGAGTTATGTTTGCAATATGCACCGGGAGTATATCAATTACAATTATTTCCCTGTTTATTTATTTATCTGCAGATATTTTGTCGGTTATATTCACAATGGCCTAGAAGACATAAAGTAGGTTAGCGCCCTTAATTAGTGCAGAGAGAAATCACTCGTGTTTGTTTGAGAGGTTAAGTACTATCTTCCAAAGGTTTAGCAATAGTCATCAAGTGTTTAGAAATAGTCATCAGGTGTTTAGAAATAGTCATCAAGTGTTTAGCAATAGTCATCAAGTGTTTAGCAATAGTCATCATTTGTTCAGCAATAGTCATTAAGTGTTTAGCGATGGTCATCAAGTGTTTAGCAATAGTCATCATTTGTTCAGCAATAGTCATTAAGTGTTTAGCGATGGTCATCAAGTGTTTAGCAATAGTCATCAAGTGTATAGCAATAGTCATCAAGTATTTAGCAATAGTCATCAAGTGTTTAGCAATAGTCATCATTTGTTCAGCAATAGTCATTAAGTGTTTAGCGATGGTCATCAAGTGTTTAGCAGTAGTCATCAAGTGTATAGCAATAGTCATCATTTGTTCAGCAATAGTCATCAAGTGTTTAGCAATAGTCATCAAGTGTAAAGCAATAGTCATCATTTGTTCAGCAAGTCATCAAGTGTTTAGCGATGGTCATCAAGTCTTTAGCAATAGTCATCAAGTGTTTAGCAATAGTCATCAAGTGTTTAGCAATAGTCATCAAGTGTTTAGCAATAGTCATCAAGTGTATAGCAATAGTCATCAAGTGTTTAGCAATAGTCATCAAGTGTTTAGCAATAGTCATCATTTGTTCAGCAAAAGTCATCAAGTGTTTAGCAATAGTCATCATTTGTTCAGCAATAGTCATCAAGTGTTTAGCAATAGTCATCAAGTGTATAGCAATAGTCATCATTTGTTTAGCAATAGTCATCAAGTGTTTAGCAATAGTCATCATTTGTTCAGCAATAGTCATCAAGTGTTCAGCAATAGTCATCAAGTGTTCAGCAATAGTCATCAAGTGTTCAGCAATAGTCATCAAGTGTTTAGCAATAGTCATCATTTGTTCAGCAATAGTCATCAAGTGTTTAGCAATAGTCATCAAGTGTTTAGCAATAGTCATTATTTGTTCAGCAATAGTCATCAAGTGTTTAGCAATAGTCATCAAGTGTTCAGCAATAGTCATCAAGTGTTCAGCAATAGTCATCAAGTGTTTAGCAATAGTCATCAAGTGTTTAGCAATAGTCATAAAGTGTTTAGCAGTCGTCATCAAGTGTTTAGCAGTCGTCATCAAGTGTTTATGTTATGTCTCCGTACGTAATCATTTAAAAAAGTATCATTTAAAAGTTAAGTTATTATTTCAATTCCAAAATCTGCCTGCGGTTCAATTTCTTCCAGTGAGGTTTTGTCTGGCCCGGGTGCTTTTCCTTTATTCATAAGATGTATTGCATCCTCAACTTCTGCAGTCATTATTGGTGGACCATCATTGTTGGTCTGCAGTTCTGCATCTGGTCTATTATCATCATACAATTCCCCTATATACTATGCCTATCTGCTAAATATATTACTATGTC
>CAJHNH020000645.1:329305-361664 GCA_905116865.2 Candidula unifasciata
CATGACGGTCCTAATGCTCCCGACAATTCGTCTGCCGATTGTACACCGGACAGCTGCCTCGGAACCCACATACGTGTGTGTGTGTGTGTGTGTGTGTGAGTGTGTGTGTGTGTGTGTTGTGTTGTCAATGAATTGATATGTTTTAGCTAGATAGGTCATTGTCACAAAATGCTGGTGTCAAGTGTCTTTGTTGGGGTTTTCGCTAATGTTTAAAAATAAAAAAAAAAAAATAAAGTGAAGTAGTTTAAGTGTTGAGATGTTAGCTCGCAAAGGTTTAGGCGCTGCTCCAAAGAACATCCAACCAACTTCGGGGGTGAGGCGACTCAAATTATGGCACTACAGAATTAGTACATATTCCTAGGCGCAGCTTAGCCTGACTTCCCAAATACTTTCAAGCTCCCAGACTAGATAGTAATCCCTGCTAGTCAAATTAACACAGTACAGAGTGAAATACAATAATACAACATGCATTCCAGATAACTTAAGAACTGTGAAGAATGGACACTAACCACAGAATGTAAAGTAACAAACGATCATGTAATTAGTACAACACAAGTAAGGATGTAAAGAAATGGATTCAGCAAGACAAAGTCAACTCTCTATGGAATCGAAGAATTCCCTAATCCATGTGGACTCCTGGTTTTCCTTTAGTATCAGCAATTCTCATCTCTGCAAACTGATCAATTATGGACCTAAGTAATTGGCACTTTATGTTATGAGTAACCACAGTCTCCAGCCACCACAACGTATCTGTCTAGGAGGTCCTGTTCATCCAATGTGCAGCATCGTCAAACAGTTGACATTGAGAATGTTTAAAGCCTTGTAAATCCAACATTGGTTACAAAAGTCATAAGTCACTGGAGTCGAAAGAAACCTTCAATACGTGTTACAGTTCCCAATACTATATTGTTCATAGTATTTCATAATATGCTCAAGGGAGAAGTTTCCTTGTTTTACTTCAAAATGTTCCATACTAGACTTTATGCCACCCTCTGGTCGTGGCAGCTGTTGGCAACATGACCACATAAAATGATCCTGGGTTGAGGACACAAGCTGATGGTGATCATCAGGGAACAGTCTCATGTAGATCCAGACACTGGTACATGGACATGAGTGAGATGTTTACTGAGGATTCTTCGTTCTGTAGGCTGTACGCTGGTTACACTTAATGTGTTTTAGAATAATGATAGTTGACCTGGCCTTCAAATATTAGTAACATCCCATGCTCATGGAACTTCCTAGGTGAATCGGTGACTTTCAAAAAGAGGTAAGCAGATAGACAGGCAAGGCAGCAATCCGTCCGCTTAGCCTGGAAGTCAAGAATGAGTCCCAAATCTAAGCGTCCCTCCGGCTAGAGGTGGGAAGGGATTCATTAGCTTGCAAAGCGGTAGTCAGACCATGGAATTTGGTGAAACTCAACCATATATGGCTGAATATAAATGTATTTAATTTGCAAGATAATTAGGCTAGAAATATGTCCTCTATCCAATCTCTGGACCCTTACTAAGTAAGAAGGACTATATACCTACGGAGGAAAGTCCAAGTTTTGAAAATGGGTCATTTACAGCGAAAGTAGAGGGGTGTTTTGTTGGTCATACGACAGTCATGTCCTATGTACGCAGAAGATGATCTTTAAATGAACAATTAGCTAGATAGGTAAGTACAGAGGTTGTCCTTCTCTGTCTGTCTCTTATTTTCTGTATTTTTTTTTCTGATGCAGTATCGTCTTCCAATTTCTTTCCAATTTCAAATTTAAATCATGAATATGTTCGTGCGTTTTCACTGTCTTTTCAAAGACTTTTATGTTGCCTGTCGTAACAGATTATCATTCAATTGTTAGTTATGTAAACATAATATTATTGTAATCCTAACAATTCAAGTAAATCAGGAGGAGAATCTATTTCCGCTCTTTGTAGTGTACAGCTCATATGATGCTAGCATCATCGTTTTATTGCTCAAATAAAACTCCTTGGAGGATTGATCACGGAACATAATGATAATGGGCAATCGCCATGGTATAGCGGCCGGTGTCACGTTGACCCCATCACCCACTAAATGCTGATTGGTCTATGAAATATAGGTCCTGTCCTATATGCCTAATACTCCTGAGGCGTGGAAAAAAGGTCTGTTACTTGACATATTGATGATGGCGAATAAGTGAATGAGCAGTTGTGCCGATTTGAAGATGATGTATTAAATATTTTAAAAGTAAGCTGTGTATTTTTTTTATAGGATCTTACAAACCAATCACAGCATTTGTTGGCTGTTCGTGGGTTTGTTGACTATTGAATGTTCCATGGGTTTCTATTGCTTTTAAAAGCAAAGCAAAACCATCTACTGTTAAATAGTCTACAGCTTTATCGCCCCTGTATGTGGGAGTTGTGAATACTTTAAAGCCTATAAACTGTGATTACTACAGACTAAATTAGGTTGTTTGTATGCATTTTACCCCTCTCCCACCCACCCCGCCTCCCTTCTTTTCAGCACACACAAAAAATGTACATTTTTATGACTTTCTTATACCAGGTGTTGGATTCTTTGCTAGAAAACTAGCAATTTCAAGAGCTCCAGAACAAGAGATATCTATCAAAGGAAATAAAATCCACATTGATTTTCGTTCGACCTTCCACAATCAGATTCAAGTGTTCGTTTTGGAAGAGTCAGTAGAAAATGTAGTGGAAACAACCAGGCAGAGTGTGAGTTTCAAATGTGCTTTTAGAATTTGTAAAATGCTTCACATATTTACATATCTTTTTTTTTTTCTATTATAATTTTAGAACTCTTTTTCTTTTCCTTTGTCAGTATTTCGAGTCCTTGAGGTTCACTGCGGCAGATATATCACCCACCTCAGTCACTTGTAAAGCGGTGCATTTCTATGTTTGGCCATCTCTTTCTTTCTTTAATTGCTTGAAGATCTGTCTGGATATTATCTCTCAGTTGTCTTCTTGGTCTTTCTCTTGGTCTGCGACCATTGAGCTTCCTTGTGTATACAGTTTTTTTGTTTACCTCTGTCACCTGACATTCACAGAGAGACACATCTGGGACATAGGGGGGAAGGCTGAGAACACACACTTGTTTTGGGGTCAACAATTCTTGTTTTGATGATATCTCTTGGGTACTCAACACGCTGATGTTTTTGGCTACCAAACAACGAATGTGGTTCAAACCGGCAAGAAACCTTTTTCTTGCCAAAATCTTGCACTAAAATTTTATGAATGGTCTCTCTATTACCACCAGATTAATTTGCCATCATCTTAACAATAAAACAATGATTTATTTTATCAGTTCTCTGACTTTTGCAATGAGTTCATTATTACAAACAGAAATTTGGCGCCCATGTCTAGGTGCATTAGTAGTCATTTCTACACCACTTTTGAATCTTGAATACCACCTGAACATTTGTGCACGCGATAAACAATAATCCCCATAAACTTGTTAAATCAATTCGACTGTTTCAATGACACTTTTTCTGTGTTTTAAAAAGAATTTAATGTTGGCTTTTTGCTCCGTGCTGATTATGTAACAATGCATCTCTGACTAGATCAACAAAATGGCGGCTTATTTGTTTTCTGCTTATCGAGCAGTGATGAAAAGTTGCCAGATGATAGATTAATGATGTTTCTTTAGATTCCATGCTTTGCTTTATATATAGCATTTTTGTCTTGGCCATTATAAAATCAGTCTCATTACTTAATTGTGGGACCTTGTATGTAAGGCTGTTCTTAATTTCCGAGGTCTTCCGCTGGCTCTATACCTATTGCATAGTTTCAGTGTGGCTCGCTGTGTTATATAGTACCTGGGCATTCTGGTTGGTTGTCCAAACCACTTCATTTGTTGTTCTTTGATGACCTGTAAGACTGGCTTTATTCACCATACAGTACTTCTTCAAAAATCAATCTTTTCAGTATTTAGTTCACATGTTAATATCTCTTCCTGTAGATAAGTAGTTATAGGATTTTCACAGTTTAACAATTCAGAAAATCATTCTTTGCATCTGTTACATATTTCCACATTATTATTTATTGTCACATACCGCTCGTGTCACGTGCCTGTTTTAAGGATTTCTCCTTAAGAATCAACAGCACTCTGAAATAGAATAATGTTGAGGTGTCGGCTCGTATTGGTTAAAAGGGTATCCTGTGGCCAATATACACCCTATCTTTTTCAGGATTAAGGCAACCCAAGCTATGGCACTACAGAATATATAATATTCCTAGGCACAACTTGGCTGGACGTCCCCACTACTATAAGAAGATAGCCCCTAGGCTATGATATTGTAATATCACTGCCATGTTAACACAGATTAGGATTAATGGTTACACATACATGAACTCTAGAAAGTTTGAACAGTGAATGATGGACACTCAAGTCAATGATGAAAACTTCCAAAGACATGTAATAAATGCAACACATACATCATATAAGAATCAGCAAAGAAATTCAAGAAGCACCAAAATGATATGAGGGACCAAAACTCCAAAACAGATCTGACTAATTGTCTTATAGATTCTCAGAGTCAGCCTAGATCATCATCATGATCGTGTGGACGATTAACAGTAAAGCCTGGCAATGAACCAACGATTGACCACACTTATCTGAATCCATGGTTACTTGGACTGGCTGAATGTTCAATCACTCTGTTGTTATGTTGAAGACAGTCCCACACTTGGAACTCGAAAACTGGAGGAACAAACAAGCTCCTGGAGAGGATACTCTGACACAAAGTCACTCACCGGAGGAACAAATAAGCTCCTGGATAAAATGATGGTGGAGGTACAACACTCATAATGTTGTCTGTAGACCAACTGGAGCATTCTATTTGATGGATGACCAAAGGGTGGCTTGCAATCTGATGCCCACCACTGGCTTAGACATAGATGACTTCCCTGTTGTAGTTCCGTGGACTGCTGATTCACTGCCTGGCCCCCAAGGAGATATCATCCTAAGCTTTATGAAATGTCCTAGACACAAAAGGCCGCCTCCTCAAAGTACAGATACTAGAGGCACAGTTAGGAACATCAGTTCTTCTTGGCAGCCGGGCAGAAAATCAAGCGGGACGCTAGGCGTCGCGTCTCAAGAAAGAAGCGCCAAAATTAGTACTCTAAGGATTAAAAAAGCTTCTCGGAATTCTGAATCCAGAAAATATATATCCCACAACTGTACGTTTGAAAATGTAAACTTCACAAGACACCCAGAGCATATAGAAATACCTGTTACGCAAGATAAAGGTATAAATAGATATGAGGGACTATATACCCACCGGACGGGTCTATATTTAAAATGTGACCTGCCCGCTAGGGGCGCCAACGTCACGAATAGTCCAATATGTAGGGGTGGGTTGGATCACTTCACGACATTTATCATGTTTCCATTGTGACCTTTTGAACTATATATGCCGCATTGATGCCCTCGTTTTGCAGCCTTCAGTTTTTTTTTTTAAATGATGGATTTGTTGTTGTGAAGGTTAGCTACCATATTCATGACAATCTTGTTAATAAATTCTAACTGTTGCTAACTGGCTACTTTTAGTACTGTGCTTACCTGTAGTCCTTTCACTACTGCCAGGTTTATTATTTCCATTCATTGTCGTATGAGTTTGTATGCAGGCTGTCCATGTCTGCCACATTTTTATAGGTGACTTCTCTTCCTGTTTTGGCATTGAAAGATAATCAATATGTCCAGTTTTTCCCCTATGACAGAGGTCGGCAACCCTATAGTCAAAAGAGCTAAAAATCAGCAGCAAGACGATTAAAATTGTTTTTAGAGCCACATTTCTTTTGAAGAACCTGTCAAGAACCATGTTTTTCTGAGTCGAAACTGATTTGTGGCCGGGTGGGCGAGCCATACTTAGGTCGCTAAAGAGCCGAGTGCGGCTGGAGATCTGCGATTTGCCGACCACTGCCCTATGATATTCTCAAAGAGAAATCTTCTTGAATATCATCTTCTGTATCTTCAGTGCATACACATTTTTCATCGTGATTTTTTCTTTTTTTCTTGCATTCGTAACTTCCTTACCCTATCACTAACAGCTTCAAAAGTTACAGTGCTTTCCCACAACGTTTTCTTGATGACAAATCGTGTCCATATTTGATGTTTGTTTTGAGTGTTTCCTTTACTCATTATGATCATTATATTTTTCTCTGTGGTATCTTGTCCTGACCATCTCATTTCCCGAATGGCTGTTACATCTTTCTGTAATCTGATAAATCATGGGTCATTTCTTCAGCTGCTCCAGCTCTATAAAGGGTTCGTACGTTCCATGTTCCAAATCTCAAAGTCCTTTAATGTCAAGTTTCGTTGCCCGAGTAAATCCATTTGAGATTGAGATTTAGATATCTGTTTCTTAACGAAATGAAGTTTTATGAAGGTAGAGGTGGCGGCCCTATGCTTCAAGCCTCCACCTAGAGGACCAAGGTGTTTCTCCTTGTTCTCTACCCGTTGACCTTTCCGGCTTGGGAGACCCTGCTGGTAACTACGCTACAGCCGGCATAGCTCTAATGTCGTTGAGAAATACAAGCTGCCCAACTGCGCAAGATGGAGGCACCTTCGGGGGACTACACAGCTGAGCTTAAACAGGTTGTTGCAGTAAAAGTACAACTGTAATTTATCTGAACATTCATTCACTATTTTATTTAAACTGTTAGTACTTAATAAAACTAATAGTTCCGTAGAAAGTTACAGTAAGAAATGTTTCACTTGAGGTTAAATTTATTTCAGTAATAGAGTTTCAAACTGATAGCCTGGTTTTTGTGTTGAAACAGATATTCTGCAGTTACAAGGATGGTCAGCTGACTCTGCTGATGACTCCTCTAGAGCCGGGACTCAATAGAACACAGGAAGTTCAAAGATATATCAGTGAACACGGAGAGCTTGTTGTGGTAAGTATATTTAAGTATATATATATATGTAAATACAGCATATTATTATACTTCTGTTTGTGTACTTGTCTTAATTCTGAGAATCTAACAGTTTGAGCGATGTTTAGACCAATGCGAACAAAACATAAGTCAAAGAAAGAAGGAAGAGAAAGGTGACAAGAAAAATGATGACGTCAATGTTGCCGATAGGGAATCCTAATAATTGTAACGATTGGATGAACGGCGTGAGTCAATCCTATTGACTCCTGACATGCAACCTGCACAAAGTATGAGATGAGTATAAACACTGTGAAAACTAAGGTAATGAGGATTGGCAGAAAACATAATATAATGAATGTTCATGTTAACGATTCTACAATGAAACGTATAAGAATTCAAATATTTAGGAAGCATGCCTGTATTTACAGAGGATGGCAGACTCGATAGAGAGATAGAAGCCAGAGTACAGAAGGCAAATGATGTCACCTGCCAGTTAGCTTCACTGCTTAGACACCCAAACGTCTCCCTTCCAGCAAAACAGCAAATGATCAATAGTATCTGTATCCCTACTTTATGTTTGCAGCGTAAAATAGGGACAATAAATAGGTCACTAGAACAGAACATAACAACATGTGAAATGCCCTGTCTCCGCAAGGTCAGTAGAACAGAACATAACAACATGTGAAATGCCTTGTCTCCGCAAGGTCAGTAGAACAGAACATAACTACACTGTCTGTCTCCGCAAGGTCAGTAGAACAGAACATAACGTGTGAAAGGTCACAAGGTCACTAGAACAGAACATAACTACACGTGAAGTACTCTGTCTCCGCAAGGTCAGTAGAACAGAACATAACAACATGTGAAGTACTCTGTCTCCGCAAGGTCAGTAGAACAGAACATAACAACATGTGAAATGCCTTGTCTCCGCAAGGTCAGTAGAACAGAACATAACTACACGTGAAGTGCTCTGTCTCCGCAAGGTCAGTAGAACAGAACATAACTACACGTGAAGTACTCTGTCTCCGCAAGGTCACTAGAACAAAACATAACAACATGTGAAATGCCTTGTCTCCGCAAGGTCAGTAGAACAGAACATAACTACACGTGAAGTGCTCTGTCTCCGCAAGGTCAGTAGAACAGAACATAACTACACGTGAAGTACTCTGTCTCCGCAAGGTCAGTATCAACATAAGAAGAGACAGAGTTTCGAGTACCAGCATTAGAGAGAAAGCTGGAATAAGACCATGTCTGGATTATATTGACAGACAAAGAATGAAATGTTTCAGCCATCAAATCAGAATACAGCCAGGCCAAACTGATTATGAGACTTTTTACAACAGAACATCTGGAAGGAAGACAACAGAAACACCAAGAAAGATATGGACAAATATTTTTGATTTTTTTTCTGTAAAGGGGGGCGGGGGGGGGGTGATTTATTACTTTTAGCTGTCAAGGTGTAGACAATTGCGTCTGACTGGTAACACAAAAACGTTTGCATACATTGTATATAACTGAACAAACACAGACACGATATAATTATTATACAAATTATTTTATTAACACAAAAGTAGACATTGAAGTGTTCGTTTCTGCTTATGTTTTGTCAGTTTATGTTACATGTGTTGCTGTTTGTGATGCATGTGTTGCTGTTTGTGTTACATGTATTGGTGTTTGTGTTACATGTGTTGCTGTTTGTGTTACATGTGTTGCTGTTTGTGTTACATGTTTTGTCAGTTTCTGTTACATGTGTTGCTGTTTGTATTACATGTGTTGCTGTTTGTGTTACATGTGTTGCTGTTTGTGTTACATGTGTTGCTGTTTGTGTTACATGTGTTGCTGTTTGTTTTACATGTGCTGCTGTTTGTATTACATGTTTTGTCAGTTTGTGTTACATGTGTTGCTGTTTGTGTTACATGTGTTGCTGTTTGTATTACATGTTTTGTCAGTTTCTGTTACACGTGTTGCTGTTTGTATTACATGTTTTGTCAGTTTCTGTTACATGTGTTGCTGTTTGTGTTACATGTGTTGCTGTTTGTATTACATGTTTTGTCAGTTTCTGTTACATGTGTTGCTGTTTGTGTTACATGTGTTGCTGTTTGTATTACATGTGTTGCTGTTTGTGTTACATGTCTTGCTGTTTTTATTACATGTGTTGCTGTTTGTATTACATGTTTTGTCAGTTTCTGTTACATGTGTTGCTGTTTGTGTTACATGTTTTGTCAGGTTCTGTTACATGTGTTGCTGTTTGTGTTACATGTTTTGTCAGTTTCTGTTACATGTGTTGCTGTTTGTGTTACATGTTTCGTCAGGTTCTGTTACATGTGTTGCTGTTTGTAAGTGTTTGTAGTGTTATGTTTAAGTGCATCAGAAATAACACAAGAAAAAAAGGGGGTTTGTGAAGGTTGGAGACAGAAGAGGTGTGGGAAAGGCTGAAGACAGAAGAGGTGTGGGAAAGGTTGGAGACAGAAGAGGTGTGGGAAAGGTTGGAGACAGAAGAGGTGTGGGAAAGGTTGGAGACAGAAGAGGTGTGGGAAAGGTTGTAGACAGAAGAGGTGTGGGAAAGGTTGGAGACAGAAGAGGTGTGGGAAAAGTTGGAGACAGAAGAGGTGTGGGAAAGGTTGGAGACAGAAGAGGTGTGGGAAAGGTTGGAGACAGAAGAGGTATGGGAAAGGTTGGAGACAGAAGAGGTGTGGGAAAGGTTGGAGACAGAAGAGGTGTGGGAAAGGTTGGAGACAGAAGAGGTGTGGGAAAGGTTGGTGACAGAAGAGGTGTGGGAAAGGTTGGAGACAGAAGAGGTGTGGGAAAGGTTGGAGACAGAAGAGGTGTGGGAAAGGTTGGAGACAGAAGAGGTGTGGGAAAAGTTGGAGACAGAAGAGGTGTGGGAAAGGTTGGAGACAGAAAAGGTGTGGGAAAGGTTGTAGACAGAAGGGGTGTGGACACCACTTGTCTGTCAGTTTTGGTTCTTTGCTCTTTGTTGATCCATCAAATTATAGGCATATCTTCTCGCCTCTTCGTCGATTTCATCATCGCAGAGGTGGCATCATACTTTAAAGTCCGTGACTGCGTCTCTGAATTCCGTACGAGCTGGTGCCGAAAAGTCACGCGCTAATTTGTCTATTTCTTCTTTGTGCGTCTGATAGTAAAATTCTCTTCTGCAGGCATTCTGCCGAAATAGTTCTTGTGTTCTAGATGCTGGTCTCTCATCTCGTTGATGTATCTATAATTAATTACCCAGGCGTCCTTGGTTTGGGGCTAACATCTATAGTAGTTGTGTCATTGTTTTG
Organism: Candidula unifasciata; assembly: GCA_905116865.2. Taxonomy (NCBI): domain Eukaryota; kingdom Metazoa; phylum Mollusca; class Gastropoda; order Stylommatophora; family Geomitridae; genus Candidula; species Candidula unifasciata. The sequence goes on from CAJHNH020000645.1 coordinate 339,447, forward strand.
TTCTTGATCTGTTGACTTCTGTTGAGCCATCTTTTCCGAAGTTGTTGACTCTACGCTTTTCTTTTTTTCGTTTCTTGTCCGGGGGGTGAAGGTCATTTACAGCTTGTGGTGTTGGTTTCTTGTGATGAATTATCTTTCTTTTTTCTTGTTTTTAGTAGATACATTTGGTTTCTGCCTGTCTCTGCGGGGGTTGCTTGATGTCCGCGGTAGTTGGTTGTATCTGCGCTACTACTGTCTTTGTTGGTAGTGGGTTGTTTTCTGTATTCTCGACAACTGAAGCTGAAAAAACTAGGTGGCTCCCTTTCCTTCCGTCAGGAAATGTGTTGGACCCATGGTCGTCCTGCGTGCAATGCATTCAGACGATCCGTCGGCCAGGGATCAGGATCAAAACTGTGTGGCTGTTTTCTCTTATTCCCAGAGTCACCACAAGGATGTATTGGGGAATGTCGTGTGTAGGCTTACACAAAGCTCCCCATTTCCTTGTGTCATGCTTGACTGGGAAAACATCTGGATCTTTATCCCCAGTTATAGCTTTAACAGTATCTTCTACTACTTCGGGTGAGGCTTCAAAAGAACGAAAACTTCATCCCATATGGTGATGGGTGTAACACGATCTTAGATTAGTAAGTAAATAAATTTTACCCCGCCAGGACATCACACAGAGCGATAAACACTCGATGACACAAAGTGCCACCATGCGGACGAGGATCACCCGTGGATAGGTCCCAGAAACCCCGTTTAACCGTTAGGTTATATTACGGCCTCGGCAAAAGTCGGTGTGGGGCTTCCAAAAACAAAAACAAAAAAATTGCATGCCACATGAGGACAGCGTTTGGTATTGTGCTGCAACGATCTTAGATCAGTAAGTACATTGTATCCCACCAGGACATCACTTCTTCTTTTTCTTCTTCTCTTCTACCTTGTACCCCAGGATAGTGTCGGGAGATGAAACATTCTTTGATGAGCTCTGTCAAGAACACTATTAAGATTGATGTTTATTTCTGCAAGGCTGTTCCTAATGCCATCACTCCATTTTTTCTGGGGGGGGGGGGGGGGGGGGGGGCTGCGTGGTCTCGAGGTATGGTGTCCGCCTCGAGTGCTAGAGGTTCCGTGTTTAATCCCCGGTAAGGCTGGGATTTGTCACGTTGACTTGGACTTCTAGAAAGAAGAAAGAGGAAGAGGAGGAGGAGAAGGAGGAAGAAGAAGGAGCAGAAGGAGAGGATGAAGAACAGCGAGGTAGAGAGGAGATGAAAGGAGAATGATGTCGAAGAGAAGAAAAACATGAGACAAAATGAGAAAGAAGATAATTTATTTTATTATGTTCATTAAGTATTAAAAAAAAAAACAGAACCAGAGTAGTGTAGAGGCTAGACGCAGGCAGTCAGAACTGTTTTACAACTGACCACGTCTCCTGCCTTGATCAAGTCTTGAATAGGTACCAGGTAATCCCGGCAAGAACTACACCTATAATATATAGATACCCAGTTTTCCTTTGTGGCGAATGAAGGGGTCCTTTAAATAATTATTTTTTTTAAACTGTTCACCCCAAAACTAACGTACGCTTTTATTTAAGAGGTTTAACTTAAGTAATGCACTAAAAGACAAAATAAATTTATCATACTGTTTAATGGAGACACGAGTGTCAATAATTCTTTTTTACATAATTCATCCACTGTTTTATTCTACAACTAATAAAATCTTGTGTGTACACGCGCGCGCGTGTGTGCACAATTTCAGCTCGTTGTCTTATCAGGGAAAAGTGTTAAAATCAAAAGCTTACGTTATACAAAAAATGCAACAACAACAACAAAACAAAAACTAAAAAAACCCCAAAAAGCTGATAACTCTATTGCTAAAACATTGAAAAAAGTTGCACTTGAATATCTTGCAGATGTATACCTGTGGGACTTCAACCTGTCGTCGCTACTTCGCCAGAATTGCAGACACAGTTGCGCCTCTAAACATCGTTGGCTGACATTGCAGCTTCACAGTATAACTGGGATTTATAGGTTTTGTCCTTTCCTTGATTAGATACTGACGTTTGTTTCATACATTTCGTATTTAACATTGAGTAGATAATGAGTTTATTAAAACGATGATACATTATAAGTTTACTTTCAAATAAATGTGATAAACAGAATGTCTTTATAAATGATAGAAGTGTGTCTGGTTATTACTAGAGCTGTACTGAACATTCGCTTCGGGGCCTAATAGTGGACCCAATAACTATTCGGTATTCGGCCGAATACTTGCGGTCGGGCCGAATACGAATAGTGGTTACCTTACACCCGCTTCTGCATACACGGCCTTAATGCTGACAATATGGGACGATTGGTTTTGTTGAATTCAGCCTACTATGGATTGTCGCTAGAAATGGATAAAATGCTAAAAACAGTATTAAAACAATCTAAAACTGGAGAGAAAACTAGAACAATTACAGACCATAGCATGTTGTAGGGCCGAGAAATGACAGACGATAAGAAACAAAATTTGCCATTATATCATTAATTTTGTTTGATTACGAAGGAATATTTCAAGGTAAGGAATAAAGCAGATAACTTGGTGCCAGCTAACAAAAAGGAAAGAAAGAGATGTATAGATAGAGGACGGGGGAAAGCAAAGAGATGAATACCTCGATGGCCTGGCTACATGCAAGAAGCGGGACAAGAGCACTAGAGCACAAAAGCACCTCCTGATCCGGGATTCTATTGAATCTATGCTTTTCGGTGTGGCACATGATGACGATGATGCTATTTCCACGGAGAGGGCGGCGTTGGGCCATTTGATTCACTGAAAAGGGGGCGGCGTTAGGCCATTTGATTAACTGAAAAGGGGGCGGTGGGTCAAACAAGTTTGAGAAACACTGCTTCTAATGAGGAAACATGTGCAGGCTGTTGTAGTATACGCAGTTTAATACACACTACAGATGATCCCTGCCTGACACACAGACATTCGATTTCCTCCGGAAGTGTTTGTCTAAAATAGTGTTACATTTGTAACACGTTAACCCTACTAATTGCACCACTAAAGAAAAACTAAATATGCCAGCTACAAAGTAACACACAGCATTGCTTTTGGCAAATACATACAAGGCACAAAGGCAGCAAAACCAGATCAAATTAATTGTGATAAAAATGAGAGCAGATAGATTTCTTAGACGCAGCAAATCGTTACAGAGAAAAACACTCGACTTTCCGTTGTTAACCTCTGTTCCTACATATTTGCTTGCCAAATGTTTCCAGAAGCTGTCTTCCTCGTGATCACAAACTGACAGCGATTGCAGGCTAGACACAACGATGGTAGACTCTAGAAATAGAAGGAAATGGTATTTATTATTACATATCGTCAGTAGTGTATCTGCTAAGACACGCCAACCTAAAAAAATACCTACATATCTACACACATGAGTGTTCTGATGAACCAGCAAGGATATGATTAGCAGACTGTAGCAGATACTGTGTTAAGACTAACATAGCAGTCTGTTAACTCAGTGACCAACAACATCAAACGGTCATACAGATCAAAGTTTCTGGAATGTGTGTGCTTTTTCACAATGATGTAAGTTTTTGCAACCTGCTCACTGCAGGTGATCCGTAGAAGAAGATGTATACTGATTCTATGCAGTAGAAAACAAAATTAGCTAATATATACTGCACCGCAATTAATTTAATATTGTCTGAAAGATTTCTACGTGGATCTGTCCTTAGGCAGTCAACCAAAGAGTTTCTGTGCGGTTTTTTGAATAAATCTGGCCAGTGTAATTAAAATAAATAATTGTAAATAGAGATAAGTCTTATCAAGGTAGCGACCATATTCTGCAGAGTTTGAATGTTTGTTTGACCAGTCTTTAAAAGTTGTCTCCTGAAAATAAAATGGATGAGGACCGCAGGAATGACCAAAAGAGATAAGATCAGGAATGAGGTCATGGGGTGCAAAGAATCTCCCTCGGGCTGGCAAGTCAGAATGCTGGGACTATTGTTGTCCAGTATGCAGCAACAGTGACGAATCCCAAGTCGACAATAGATCTTCTGTATTACAATGCTTGTCAAACAATCTGCGTAATAACTGTTCCAGGCTGCACAGTCTATGGCCTCTGTCACTAATCAGTTGCCGAAGGTTATGACTGTGCCAGCCCTCAGTTCAGCTGCATCAGACAAATAACTGACTCCCAATACATAAATCTCCATACAAACCAAGTGGAAGACGATCGTTTGCAAGCTCAGCCTCAGACAGATATATTTACTGGAAACAGCTTTATGGGTCACCTGTAAGACATTGGCATGTTTCCCTCTTTCATTGAGAGTTGATGTGTGTCTATTTATGGGTCACCTGTAAGACATTGGCATGTTTCCCTCTTTCATTGAGAGTTGATGTGTGTCTATTTATGGGTCACATGTAAGACATTCGCATGTTTCCCTCTTTCATTGAGAGTTGATGTGTGTCTATTTATGGGTCACATGTAAGACATTGGCATGTTTCCCTCTTTCATTGAGAGTTGATGTGTATCTATTTATGGGTCACATGTAAGACATTGGCATGTTTCCCTCTTTCATTGAGAGTTGATGTGTGTCTATTTATGGGTCACATGTAAGACATTGGCATGTTTCCCTCTTTCCAGACGACAGTGTTACATTGCTTTATGAGGAGGCATGAGACTCACAGCCCATGGCGAGGGTGAGTATGACTAGCACTACCCGCCCGTGCCAAGAAACGTCTTCCACAATGATAGCATGGGATTTCAGGACCATTGTTGTCAACATTTGTGTTTAATCCGTCTCTTCTCGGAAGCTCAGCTCTCATCCTTTCTGCAATCATTTCTTCCTTCATTCTCGTTTCCTTATTGTCATGCCCCCTCCACACAACACAGTCCATGGCATTTTGTTCCCGAGTCCATCTCATTCATCGTATCATTCATGTCCCGCCGGCACACATCTTTATACGGTAGTATAGGTCGGCCTCGACATCTTCTACCCGGCTTTAATTCACCATAGAGAGTCCTTACGGACTCTGCCATCCTCCATTCTTCGATTCACACAGCAGTTATATATATATATTTTTTATGGGGTGCAAAGAATCTCCGGAAGTGTTTGTTAAAATGTCTCATCAATCAAAGCATGTGGCGTGGGCGATATGCCTCTCCATAATCCGCGATATGATAGTGCCGACACAATGCCATATTCAAGCATCTTCTCTCGTTGTCTAAATATCAGCTAAAATAGCATGTTTAATTCAAATAGTAACATCATTATCAAAAAGTACAAAACACAAAAGCATGGGTGGTAAAATGCATGCACACACTAGCGCACGCATACACACATATACACATTCACATACACACACGCCTACCAACATACTTAAACACGCTTATATGTACACATTCACACACACACACACATATATAAACACACAGCCATACACCTACACATACCTACCTACACACATACACACACACATACAAACATTCCATACATATGCACACACGCACACACCCACAGAAACAAACGCAGACACACACACACAGACATACAAACACAGATACACACACAGACATACACACACACACACAAACCCGCAGATACACACCCCACACGCAGACACACACACACGGACACACACATCTTCACAAACACCAACAGACGTTCACACACACACACACACACAAATACACACAGATACACTGGTAGACACACACACAATCGCAGACACACACTCACACATACGCTGGGGCTCGCGCACATACATACAGGCACACACACAGACACATAGACACACACGCAGACACACACATATACACAAACACGCAGACACACGTAGAGACAACACACACGGAGACACACAGACAAACACACTCACAGACATATACACCTTTTTTTTTCACTACGTGTGATCTTTACTCCCTCTCCTGTTCCCCCCACCCCCCCCCCCCCAACCACCCGGAAAAAGAAACATACACTCAAACACTTGCCAGATTACGTATGAGTCTGGTCCTTCCAGAGAGTACCATATAATGGCAATGCATTTGACACACTGAACATGTCATGACTGTGTGTACTAAACAGAAAAACGCTATCATCGGCAAAGATTGCTTCATAGAATGAGACATCCTCTTGCAGATCAAATAAAAGTTTAACATAGTTGATTGTCAACGCTAAAAATGTCATCGGAAAAACTAAACAGCTAGCCTAGTGGTGGTAGTTAGGGCAATGCAGGAACATTGATGATCATCTTAAATGGTAGCATTGCAAGCTGTTTTTTAATATCTTATCAATAATCATGTCCAACAACATATGACAGAGCGGTTGTTGACCGTCCTGTCGTCGCAGGTTCAAATCTCTGGAATTACAAATTAATATTAAACAATTAATGATGCTGAGGAAACCAACTTAGAAGTAAATGCTTCAAACACTTGGGGCCTGGTGTTCCGTGAACAGCGTCAGATTGAAAGTCAGCCTATACGATATGCCATTTAGCTTGAAATTATTTATAGTCACGACAGGCTGAATATTTTTAATCACTGACTGTCACAAATATCATTGTCTATTTATGGGTCACATGTAGAATCAAACAACCCCGATTTATGAACAAATGACAGAAAGAAATCAAGACACATAGAGAAGCAAGACACGAACAGAAACAAGACACACAGAGAAGCAAGACACGACTGATGATACACTGGTCACAGTTGGAGGCAAGAGAGTCACGAACAGAAACAAGAGCACCACAGTTTGTGAGAGAATATGTTCACAGGCCTGCCCATGCAAATAGCCATGATCATCTCATTGGTCGGGATGTACCAGTTGGTATCTCTTAAAACAATATGCGACAATTAAAAACAGATTTTCAAATAAACAAAAAGCTCACGTTAAGCAAGTAATCCTTATAAAATATAATCTATGACAGTTTGTTTGGATATGCAAGATAGACACGCGCGCCCGTCCGCAAGCACTAGGTGTGGTAACCACCGACACAGCACGCACCAGTTTGTGAGAGAATATGTTCACGCGGCACTCCGCACTGTAAATAGCACATGACACACGCGCGCATTGGCACCGAGGTAAATAGTAACCACATGTACACACGTCGCGTACGTCTTATAACAATAGTGCGACAATTACAAAACAGACGCACCGAGGTCAAATAACCCACACAAAACCGCGCGCACGTTAAGCAAGTAATCTACATGAAACGCGCGCACGTTTACGACCAGTTTGTAACCACACACACATACGTCCGCACACACCGAGGTACAGTAACCACACAGACGCGCGCGCCGTCCGCATGCACCGAGGTAAACAGTAACCACACAGACACACGCGCGCCCGTCCGCATGCACCGAGGTAAATAGTAACCACACAGACACACGCGCGCCCGTCCGCACGCACCGAGGTAAATAGTAACCACACAGACACACGCGCGCCCGTCCGCATGCACCGAGGTAAATAGTAACCACACAGACACACGCGCGCCTGTCCGCACGCACCGAGGTAAATAGTAACCACACAGACACACGCGCGCCCGTCCGCACGCACCGAGGTAAATAGTAACCACACAGACACACGCGCGCACGTCCGCACGCACCGAGGTAAACAGTAACCACACAGACACACGCGCGCACGTCCGCACGCACCGAGGTAAATAGTAACCACACAGACACACGCGCGCCCGTCCGCACGCACCGAGGTAAATAGTAACCACACAGACACACGCGCGCCCGTCCTCACGCACTGAGGTAAATAGTAGCCACACAGACACACGCGCGCCCGTCCTCACGCACTGAGGTAAATAGAATCCACACAGACACACTCGCGCCCGTCGGCACGCACCGAGGTAAACAGTAACCACACAGACACTCACCACTGTGAGTATCAGCACCTTCATCTTCTTCCGGTTTCTGACAACATCCATGACTACCAAACTGTAGATTTGGGAAAAACAGATCATACAAGTCATGTTTCACGGTTATAAGCAAAGAAGACACACTTTCCTCAGCCCACACACCCACACCCACCCACACACACACACACACTTACTCTCACGCACACACACTCACATACAACAGACTGAACAATTAATTGTCTGGCATACTATTTCAATCAGTGGGACCATACTGCACAAATGTACAAATGAATGAATCGTTTTGACTAAATTTTAATAAACAATATACATACATGTAGACACCAGTGCTTTTTCTTCTCGTGTTGAGCTTTATACTGGAGTATTGATGGATATTCCAGAATATGAGCAAACGTGTTTGTTCATCGCTGACAAAGTTTACATATTACCTGCTCTCCGTGGTCTTCTGGCTAAACAGTTTCAATATGCTACTGGTTATTTGTGACTTGTGTCCCGTGTTGTTCTAATTGCTCCTCCTTGTGGTCAGGTTTGTTTTGCTTTCTGTCATCGGTTTGTGGTGAGCTGATTTGCTCAGTTGCTTTATTTCAACATGATGTTTTAAAAAGACAGTTTCACTAAGTGTCTGCCTTCCTCCTGGTGTTGATAATACAAATCTAGCTTGGTATCTATTAACCATATAATATATGTGAACGTTTTAAGGAGCTTTGCGGTTTCTTAAAAATAACCATTTGATCTCTGTGCTGAGAAAAGAAGTATATACAGCAGACGATGAGTTTTCTGAACTGATGAACATCACAGGCCGTTGACTGAAATCATCCAGAAACCAATGACTACACATGAGTCCCAGATCTAAATACGTTTCTTTAGTTCGGTCATCATTGAACCAACAGTCATCATTGAACCAACAGTCATCATTGAACCAACAGTCATCATTGAACCAACAGTCATCATTGAACCAACAGTCATCATTGAACCAACAGTCATCATTGAACCAATAGTCATCATTGAACCAACAGTCATCATTGAACCAACAGTCATCATTGAACCAACAGTCATCATTGAACCAACAGTCATCATTGAACCAACAGTCATCATTGAACCAACAGTCATCATTGAACCAACAGTCATCATTAAACCAATAGTCATCATTTAAGCAACAGTCATCATTGAACCAACAGTCATCATTGAACCAACAGTCATCATTGAACCAACAGTCATCATTGAACCAACAGTCATCATTGAACCAACAGTCATCATTGAACCAACAGTCATCATTGAAGTCATCCAATCATTGAACCAACAGTCATCATTGAACCAACAGTCATCATTGAACCAACAGTCATCATTGAACCAACAGTCATCATTGATCATTGAACCAACAGTCATCATTGAACCAACAGTCATCACTGAACCAAGTCAGTCAAATCATCACTGAACCAACAGTCATCATTGAACCAACAGTCATCATTGAACCAACAGTCATCATTGAACCAACAGTCATCATTGAACCAACAGTCATCATTAAACCAATAGTCATCATTGAACCAACAGTCATCATCGGCTTGTGCAAATCATTGCCTGTCAAAGTTAAATCCTCGGTTTTCTGTTCAATTGTCCAACTCTTTCATTAGGCGTGAACAATCTCCATAACCCAATCTATCATCTGGGATGTGCAAGAGATTATCATCATCATCAGTTGCCTTGCCCTCTATCGTAGGCTGTCAGGCCTCTACACAATCTGCGATTTTTAACAGATGTATCAGTTTATGTGCTGCTCAACAGATGTATCAGTTCATGTGCTGCTCAACAGATGTATCAGTTCATGTGCTGCTCAACAGATGCATCAGTTCATGTGCTGTTAAACAGATGTATCAGTTCATGTGCTGTTCAACAGATGTATCAGTTCATGTGCTGTTTAACAGATGCATCAGTTCATGTGCTGTTCAACAGATGTATCAGTTCATGTGCTGTTCAACAGATGTATCAGTTCATGTGCTGTTTAACAGATGCATCAGTTCATGTGCTGTTCAACAGATGTATCAGTTCATGTGCTGTTCAACAGATGTATCAGTTCATGTGCTGTTCAACAGATGTATCAGTTCATGTGCTGTTCAACAGATGTATCAGTTCATGTGCTGTTCAACAGATGCATCAGTTCATGTGCTGTTCAACAGATGTATCAGTTCATGTGCTGTTAAACAGATGTATCAGCTCCAGATGTATCTGTTCAACAGATGTATCAGTGCATGTGCTGTTCAACAGATGTATCAGTTCATGTGCTGTTCAAGTTCAGATTTCAAACAGATGCATCAGTTCATCACAGATGTATCAGTTCATGTGCTGTTTAACAGATGCATCAGTTCATGTGCTGTTTAACAGATGTATCAGTTCATGTGCTGTTTAACAGATGTATCAGTTCATGTGCTGTTCAACAGATGTATCAGTTCATGTGCTGTTCAACAGATGCATCAGTTCATGTGCTGTTCAACAGATGTATCAGTTCATGTGCTGTTCAACAGATGCATCAGTTCATGTGCTGTTCAACAGATGCATCAGTTCATGTGCTGTTCAACAGATGTATCAGTTCATGTGCTGTTCAACAGATGTATCAGTTCATGTGCTGTTCAACAGATGTATCAGTTCATGTGCTGTTCAACAGATGCATCAGTTCATGTGCCGACACTCTCCAATCGTTGACAAAACGCTGTCAAAAATCTTCTCGCATTGTCTTCCTGTGTATCATTTTCCATGGATCTTACCAGTGGTCACAACATGGATCTTACCAGTGGTCACAACATGGATCTTACCAGTGGTCACAACATGGATCTTACCAGTGGTCACAACATGGATCTTACCAGTGGTCACAACATGGATCTTACCAGTGGTCACAACATGGATCTTACCAGTGGTCACAACATGGATCTTACCAGTGGTCACAACATGGATCTTCCAGTGGTCACAACATGGATCTTACCAGTGGTCACAACATGGATCTTCCAGTGGTCACAACATGAATCTTACCAGTGGTCACAACATGAATCTTACCAGTGGTCACAACATGAATCTTACCAGTGGTCACAACATGAATCTTACCAGTGGTCACAACATGGATCTTACCAGTGGTCACAACATGAATCTTACCAGTGGTCACAACATGAATCTTACCAGTGGTCACAACATGAATCTTACCAGTGGTCACAACATAGATCTTACCAGTGGTCACAACATGAATCTTACCAGTGGTCACAACATGATCTTACCAGTGGTCACAACATAGATCTTACCAGTGGTCACAACATGATCTTACCAGTGGTCACAACATGATCTTACCAGTGGTCACAACATGATCTTACCAGTGGTCACAACATGATCTTACCAGTGATCACAACATGGATCTTACCAGTGGTCACAACATGGATCTTCCAGTGGTCACAACATAGATCTTACCAGTGGTCACAACATGAATCTTACCAGTGGTCACAACATGATCTTACCAGTGGTCACAACATAGATCTTACCAGTGGTCACAACATGATCTTACCAGTGGTCACAACATGATCTTACCAGTGGTCACAACATGATCTTACCAGTGGTCACAACATGGATCTTACCAGTGGTCACAACATGAATCTTACCAGTGGTCACAACATGGATCTTACCAGTGGTCACAACATGGATCTTACCAGTGGTCACAACATGGATCTTACCAGTGGTCACATTATGGATCTTACCAGTGGTCACAACATGAATCTTACCAGTGGTCACAACATGAATCTTACCAGTGGTCACAACATGATCTTACCAGTGGTCACAACATGATCTTACCAGTGGTCACAACATGATCTTACCAGTGGTCACAACATGAATCTTACCAGTGGTCACAACATGGATCTTACCAGTGGTCACAACATGATCTTACCAGTGGTCACAACATGATCTTACCAGTGGTCACAACATGATCTTACCAGTGGTCACCACATGATCTTACCAGTGGTCACAACATGGATCTTACCAGTGGTGGTCACAACATGGATCTTACCAGTGGTCACAACATGTTTCAGTTCCTCTCCTCTCAAAACATGACCAAAAAATTATCTTCATCTCCCTTCCATCCCCCCCCCCCCCCCCCCGACGTGGTCTTCGTGTCAGCGCCCCTGCTGTTATTTGCTGAAACTAACAAGCCGCGCACAATTTAGTCAGAGAAGAATATCAATGAGATTACCTGTCTGGTTCCCCAGGATTGGTCAAACATGTTAGCGATGGCGTACCCAGGAAGAATGACAAACATAGAGGGAAACAGCAAGGCATAGGCCAGACCATAGACAAGGCTGAAGCTGTCACGTGGGTGCAGGAGAGCCGCGTACACAATACAGCTGACCAAAATAAACACCAGGAAATATGGTTGGAACTGCACACTGCCCCAGGTGTCCATGTCTGTGGGTGAATATAAAATGCATAGTACCAACATTTGAGACAACTATTTTATACATTTTACACATTCAGATAATGCGACTATAAGTATTCTGAGCAAAGCTACAATTTACCAAACTTGGAGGGTCATTCAGAAAGTAATGTGCCACATTTTCTTTTAATTAAAATAGAAACATTAAATTGTGCAGGCTGCGAACTTGACATTTCATTATTGTATGAATGAAATGGAAACTCATTTCAGTTAAAAAAGAGAATGAATTATTTTAAAGATTCTGGCTGTAGAAAACAAAATTACAGTGAACACAGATAACCGTTTGTGAGGAAACTGTCGACAAGGACACTGATAGTCGCTGGCCTCAGAGAAGTCCAGGATCACATTGTGGATAGACGGGCTTGGTGATGTTGTTCGTCCAGGGAAGAAATGTCTATGTGGACACAACAATCTGATAAATTCTTGTGCGTTCACCGTGACAAACCGGTTGGGAGGTTGGGACGTTGCGTTGTAGCTATGATTAGATTGCGATACATGTGCATTTCAGACTATCACATGTAATTTAAGAAACCCTCTAAATAGTAGTCTTTTACGACATGCTTGTTAAGGGATAGTGAGTCCTAACCCACCCCCCCCCCTCCTCCCGCCCACCCCACGCCCCCTCCACCTTACACTGCGAATACAGACTATGCGCACAGATTCTGGCGTTAGGCAACAGAAGTCGACTGAGATTAGATAAGGTAGAGCATCATGATAAGTAAAAGATGAGTTATTGTGTCATTGAATTTCATACATTTGGCACAAACGGTTGGAGGACAAAAGTGGGACATTTCTGTCTAAATGTCTGATTGTATATCCATCTAGCCTTTCCCTTGAGTGTTGCGCGTCGGCCACTTTCCCTGGTAACGCCTGGCAGCGCCATTCTTCTTCGACCTCGATGATCTATTTGTGCCAACGCTCTGTTCCCCCGCTCCTAAAGGAGCTCTATAAAATCTAGCTTGTGACGCATGAATAAACCACCAAGTGTTACAGAACCAACAAATCTAATCTGTCCGTTCATTTCTTAACACATCAGCATCATATTGAGAAAATATCCAAAAGGACGCCAACCACATGAGACCTTTTTGTTTGTTACTCTGCACGGGCGATACATTTCTTCACTTTTCCTAACAAGCAGTGTGAGCCACTTACAATTACCACATATGGTTACAGCTGGTTATCAAGCCAGCGGGAGGCTGCTGTGACTGTCTCCATCTTCATTCTCAAACCTGATGATGTTGTATCATCTCCACCTTAATTCTCAAACTTGATGTTGTTGTATCATCTCCCCCTTCATTCTCAAACCTGATGTTGTTGTATCATCTCTACCTACATTCTCAAACTTGATGTTGTTGTATCATCTCCACCTTCATTCTCAAACTTAATGTTGTTGTATCATCTCTACCTACATTCTCAAACGAATGTTGAGATCATGATCATTCTCAAACTTAATGTTGTTGCATCTCCCCCCTTCATTCTCAAACTTAATGTTGTTGTATCATCTCCCCCTTCATTCTCAAACTTGATGTTGTTGTATCATCTCCCCCTTCATTCTCAAACTTGATGTTGTTGTATCATCTCCCCCTTTATTCTCAAACCTGATGTTGTTGTATCATCTCCACCTACATTCTCAAACTTGATGTTGTTGTATCATCTCTACCTTCATTCTCAAACTTAATGTTGTTGTATCATCTCTACCTTCATTCTCAAACCTAATGTTGTATCATTGTATCATCTGTACCATCTCCCCCTTCATTCTCAAACTTGATGTTGTTGTATCATCTCCACACTTTATTCTCCATCTCCACCTTCATTCTCAAACTTGATGTTGTTGTACCATCTCCACCTTCATTCTCAAACCTGATGTTGTTTGTCAAATGACGTTGTTGTATCAACTCTATCTCCATCTCTTCATTCTCAAACATGATGTTGTTGTATCATCTCCACCTTCATTCTCAAACCTGATGTTGTTGTATCTTCTCCACCTTCATTCTCAAACTCATTCTCTGATGTTGTTGTATCATCTCCACCTTCATTCTCAAACTTGATGTTGTTGTCATCTTCTCTCAACCTTCATTCTCATTGTCATCTCTAAACCTTGATGTTGTTGTATCATCTCCACCTTCATTCTCAAACCTGATGTTGTTGTATCATCTCCACCTTCATTCTCAAACCTGATGTTGTTGTATCATCTCCACCTTCATTCTCAAACCTGATGTTGTTGTATCATCTCCACCTTCATTCTCAAACCTGATGTTGTTGTATCATCTCCAACCTTCATTCTCAAACCTTCTTAATGTGTTGTTGTATCATCTCCACCTTCATTCTCAAACCTGTTGTTGTTGTTGTACGTACATCTCCACCTGACGTTGTTGTCTCATCTTCTACATTCTCAAACCTGATGTTGTTGTATCATCTCCACCTTCATTCTCAAACCTGATGTTGTTGTATCATCTCCACCTTCATTCTCAAACTTAATGTTGTTTTATCATCTCTACCTACATTGTCAAACCTGATGTTGTTGTACCATCTCTACCTTCATTCTCAATCTTAATGTTGTTGTATCATCTCTACCTACATTCTCAAACTTAATGTTGTTGTATCATCTCTACTACTTACACATTCTCAACTTAATTCTCCTCTACTTACCTGATGATGTTGTTGTATCTATATGCCCCCCTTTTTTCAAACAACTATCGATCTCCAACCTTCATTCTCACACCTGATGTTGTTGTATCATATGCCAGGCTTTGTTGCACTAAGCAACGTCTATTTACCTTTGCCATAACCCCCCCCCCCCCCCCCCCTTTTTTTCAACGGACGACAATGAAAGTATCCTGTATACTACTTCTTCTGTCTTCATTGCCTGTAAACTTTGCGCAACATTTATCCATTGTATATTAGGCCACGTACCAGGGCCTGACTTCTGTGTGCAGTTCTTGTGTGTGCACTTGGTTGTTCCTAGCCTCTCTGGCAGATATACTTCAAAGAAAGCTCCCAATTAGTCGATTCTTACGACACGCTTGTTGGGAAGGCAATAGGTCTATTCCATATTTTCCCCACAATGGGACCTCAGAACACACACACGGGGAGTTCACTATACAAAAGTCATCCCCCCACCCCCCCCCCCCGACCCCCCTTTCTACTATTCATTAATAGTATACAATAATATTTTTTCCTCTACTCCTTGAATGATTCGTTGCATTACAGTCATAAAACAGCATACAAATGTAAACATGTTACTATTACTCACCTCTTCTCGCATCTTTAGCTACGTAGATGATAAATCCGACTGCCAGAGCTAGAATACTCAAGGCCATAGCGAATGTCATAACCAAAGAGGCAAGCTTCTGAGATCTTTGGTTGCCTAGACAACATACACAGCAGTGTCCAACAAACAACATCATTGACATTGGTACGGTTATGGTCAGAGAAACAGAAAACAGAACCTCTAGTCCTGCACACATAAACACTAGAGTGGTAGATGGAGATAAGATCACCCACAAGAAAGTCGTGAATAAAGACAGCAGAAACATTCCTGAAAATGCAGAGTTATTTCTGACCAGACTGGGAACTGACAGAAAAATAGCCACCATATTTGAAAGTTCTGACAAAACCCAGCGTCTTCGCTGTCGTAAAAACTCTCCGACGGTTTCTGGGCAATGTGTAGAGTTGCGTCCCTGGACGTTGTAGGCCAAACGCCAACCGGCTTGCATGAGCAGCGTACACAGCCAGCGGTCTTCGCCTGTAATGAGAATTATGTGTGTCTCACATTTAGTCAGGTACTTTTAATACATGTTGATTGCATACATCCAGATATAAACAGTGTTGCCTGAGTATACGTCCCCAAACTGTTCAACATCCTTAAACTTGTACTTTACAGGAGGTAAATAGGAGGTGACTGCAGTCGAGCTCATGGCGAGAAATACTAAATAAACACAAAATATTACTAGGAAGCTCAACGGAGTCAATGGAAAAGCCGCACACAAACACAACCGAACGTTTCGACCAGTCTTTATCAAAGCAATGCTAAATCCAGCACAAACTATTAATAGAAAACTCTACGGGCTAATTGGGGGGGTGGGGCGGGGTGGGGGCGTCAACATGAAACTAAAATGTACGTAACGAGGAGAAAAGTATGAATATACAGGCTATAATACAAAACGAAATAAAAAATAATAATAAGGCTATCTGAAAAGAGTGGGACAATGAATTAGTTAAAAAAATGAACAAGTAAATAAATTGAATTAAATAAAGCTGTGTTAATATTGATTACTCCTGGACCAAAAACGCCAAAACTATGGATTAAAACAGTGATTGCTAAACAGTGTGCCCTCGCGCCCCGGGAACCGCAACCTCTTCACAGGGGCGCCGAAATATTCAAAGATGCACGATTGTTCTTGTATCTCTTACATACGAATAGTCATACTTTGAATAAGGTCAGGGCGCCGTGGAAAACAAAAATATAATTGAAAAAGGGAGCCGCGACCAAGAAAAGTTTGGGACACACTGGAAACGATTTTCTAATGAAAAGCGGCTGGTTTGATCCCAGAACAGAATTTGATAGCAGTGACTGAGATAACGTTTTCGTTTTGGTGGTCAGGACCGTTAAAATAGAGGGAGACAAGGTTGAGAGCATCATTAGAATGTCAACAAGATGTAGACTGACGTTATATGCAAGTTTCCTACCCGTTTCCCTAATATATGCATTTTTAGAGGATGGTAAAAACTAGGTTACGCGATTCACAAGTAAATGCTTCTCTAATATAAAATAACCGCCCCCCCCCCCCCCATCACCTGCCGAAAGCAGACCGAAAGGGTTTGGATCTCAAATGGCCATGTTTTTCATCTTGTACGGAAACATTTTAAAGTAGGAAAATGAATTGTTTTCTGGATTAGCGGCACTCTGCTTCTGACAAGTATGTTCTTATGATGACGGTCTCGCCTGTAGACCACTTTAGGGTTGTCACTATAGATCTCACGTCTCGCCTGTAGACCACTTTAGGGTTGTCACTACAGATCTCACGTCTCGCCTGTAGACCACTTTAGGGTTGTCACTACAGATCTCACGTCTCGCCTGTAGACCACTTTAGGGTTGTCACTACAGATCTCACGTCTCGCCTGTAGACCACTTTAGGGTTGTCACTACAGATCTCACGTCTCGCCTGTAGACCACTTTAGGGTTGTCACTACAGATCTCACGTCTCGCCTGTAGACCACTTTAGTGTTGTCACTACAGATCTCACGTCTGGCCAGTAGACCACTTTAGGGTTGTCACTACAGATCTCACGTCTCGCCTGTAGACCACTTTAGGGTTGTCACTACAGATCTCACGTCTCGCCTGTAGACCACTTTAGGGTTGTCACTACAGATCTCACGTCTCGTCAGTAGACCACTTTAGGGTTGTCACTACAGATCTCACGTCTCGCCTGTAGACCACTTTAGGGTTGTCACTACAGATCTCACGTCTCGCCTGTAGACCACTTTAGGGTTGTCACTACAGATCTCACGTCTCGCCTGTAGACCACTTTAGGGTTGTCACTACAGATCTCACGTCTCGCCTGTAGACCACTTTAGGGTTGTCACCAGAAATCTCACGTGTGTTAGAATCAGAGCCAAGAATATTAAGGTGACAATGGAAGATATTAGACACAGCCAAATTATAAGAATGATAAAAAAATAATATCATAGGCCTATCAATAAAAATAACAGGTCTATCAGGAGCAGGTTTGGGGTTTGTGGGCTATGCCTCTGAGTAACTTTTTTTTTTAAATATCCAGAAACCGTGAGTTCTTAACCCTTTGGCTCGGTATTATGGATATCGCAACCCTTCAGCCTTGATTCTATGATAGGTACTGTAAATCTGGGAGAAATGTGGCTTTTCTGACTACCCCCGGGAGTGAACCCAGATCCACAAAGAGTTCGTCACCCTGTCACCGCGATGTCAAGTTTAACCAACTACGCTAGAGAGCCGGGCAATCTCTGAGTAATAGATTGTACTTCTCTAAGTGCCTTTATGAGGGTAAAAGGCTGGCAGGGTAAAAGTCCAGAAATTGGCTTGCCTTACTCGAGAAATCGGAGTCATTAGAACACGATCTTGGTAGTCTAAGTAGTTGAGAGAATGGTATCGAATTTTTTTCTCAAGAGACTGGGTAGTAGGTTGTAAACAGAAGATGATAACGATAATCAGTAGGTTTATAATAGGCACAGGTGGTTAAGAAAGGAAAGTCAATGCCAACCTTGATGTCCAAGAAATTCACGGAGGTGGTGGAAATCAAGGAGGTGAACTGAATAGCGTGATCGAAGTTGCTGATGAAGTTATTGAATTGATCAAGAACGCAGTTTTGTTACCTAAATAGGATACCTCCTTTCTGTATGCTTCCCGACGGGTTTATTTTACATAAGGAATTTTTCCCTATACGAAATAAAGGCATGAGGAGGTGGAGTGGCAAATTATATATTCAATAGGTTGTATAAAATAATTTAAACAACGCCTTATACTAAAATACATAAATGCAATAAAAGTTTGAAGAAATAGATGACAATTCAACCTTCTTTACGTTGCTGAGAAGAGTCAAGTGCCTACTAGCATGGTGATGACAAGAGATAGGCAGTAGATATTATGTTTTCAAGGAGAGAACCTTTCTATAAAACTTTAGGATCTGGAATGCTTGCGTTTTTTCTCTTCAGTTTTATTTCTGTTCTTTTCTCTTACTTTGACCTGGCTGAGACTCATCAGTTTTTATTTCTACTAAAAATATGTCCAGAGAACTTTGTTTCTGCCTGCTCAAGATGTTCCGGAAATGTGGTATTGCCTGGCCATTTCAAACAATACTATTACGGCCTGTTATGGCTATGATGGGGTGTTACTTCTTTGCTAAGTTGTTGGTGTTCAACCAATAGATAAACATTTCATTGATTAATGAGAGAAGTAAACAAGGCTAGCGTTGTGTCACGACGCATTTTGACTCATACAAGTTGTCACAGGCATTTCCAGCAAATGTCGTATACCAGGCAAGGTGGCATACCAAGCAAACTATTTGCGTCAAAACAGAACGCATATCAATACCGAAGAGGGCGTATACCGAGGTGCTACTGTATTATATTGTAGTTAAATATTCAGATATATAAATAAAAGCCACAATTATTAGCATAGTGATTGTATGTGTGTGTATGTTTTGAAAATATACTTTTTCAGACCACCCCCTTATTTATTTTTTGGGAAGGGGACGTAGGAAGGGGGGGGGGGGGGGAAGTTATGATACATTTCAGATGCATTGTAAGCTGGGTTATCCTCGCGCCACTTTGGACACTTTGATTTTTTTTTTTCTACTTTAAAACTTGGTCTGCATTCAGCTCTACGTCTTGTTCATCGGTTGATATGTCCCACATTCTCTGGAGCACCGATGAATCATCAACATGGATGTTACGGCAATCAAATCTAGCCACTTCCACAAGTCTCTCGAGAACCACTGTATCTATCTAGCGGCGCCTATTGAACTAAGTGACTCAACACCCAACATGTTTTTACATAATATCAGCTTGCGGCTCTTCTCTGACTAGTATTTATTCTGGACCACCTCACACGTGTCTAGTCATCCTACTGATCAGACAGAAATGTGACTTCTATGGCAAATGCGCAAGTTAAATGATTTTGTGTATTCCTGTTTGTACTTTAATAATTATAGGTTTATGTTTGTGCTTATGAAGTCTTTTTCGCTGTAATTTTCACTTGTCATGTGTTTGTGATATTATGAAGCTGATGGGTTCTACTTTTTGTTTGATTTCATACATATTCATGAAATCCGAGAACTCCACAAACAATATTTCAGTGCATCATACGTACTGAAAAAGATGGTCCAAAACCAAAGTAACATCTTCATATTGAATATAAATGGCTAAAACAAAACTTCGCTGGGAAAACTCTTACTTTGTTTATAGCTGCTTGGAATAAGGTTGGGGGGGGGGTAACTTTTCCTTGAGGGACACCTGCAATATTATGTTTGTGCTGATTTACCTATGTATTTTTGTTCAAACATGTATTTCTTCAGAGTGATGTCTGATTCATTTCAGGACACACCTGTATTTTCACTTTTACTTTTCATCGCTCCTCGCATTAAAGAGCCACCACCCCTTTCCAGCCCCCTTCCCTGCCCCCCCCCCCCCATTCCCCCGATGAGCACGATATTTCTCTCGTGAATTGTTATTTATTCTTCTTTATTAATAGCTTATCTAATTTAAACCGTTTGTTTCTATGTCTAAGTTCGTGTGTATCTTTTATCTTTTCCCCCTGCATACATTTTGGTATGTGTTATTTTTCCAGCGCTGATCAGAACATGTGCATTTCTGTTCAGTACATGTGCATTTCTGTTCAGTACATGTGCATTTCTGTTCAGTACATGTGCATTTCTGTTCAGTGCATGTGCATTTCTGTTCAGTACATGTGCATTTCTGTTCAGTACATGTGCATTTCTGTTCAATACATGTGCATTTCTGTTCAGTACATGTGCATTTCTGTTCAGTACATGTGCATTTCTGTTCAGTACATGTGCATTTCTGTTCAGTACATGTGCATTTCTGTTCAATGTTAAGATATTTTCCTGCTGTATATTCTGAGGGACGTTTGAAGGTGAATTCAGAAGAATTCAACTGAACTGTAAACAGCTACTTCCTAATAGTAGTTACTGAGAATAAATTTCTTTTAGAAAGCAGGAACTTTGCTGTGCACTCAGCAGTAACTTTGCTGTGCACTCAGCAGTAACTTTGTAGTGCACTCAGCAGTAACTTTGTAATGCACTCAGTAGTAACTTTGTAGTGCACTCAGCAGTAACTTTGCCGTGCACTCAGCAGTAAATTGGCTACAGGTGATGGTAAACAAGTAATTGCATGTATCAATACCATGATCCATCACCAGATTGTCGAAGGCTGAGCTGGCACACTGGCTAAATTCTTCGACTATCCTGGCAACAGCAGATCCCCTGTAAATACTGAAGCATCCGGGGCAGCAGGTGACAGAACCAATCACATTTTGAGATGATTTAACCAACCAGAAATCTGCAAGTAACAGTTAGCCAATAATTATCAGCATGGATACAAGGAAGCTCACACACTGAATGTACACAAACATTCTTTAATGTGGTTTCGTGTTGCTATGTCAAGGTACGCAGTGTAAGACAGTATAATGGCTTTTTAAAAACATTTCACCGTTACTTTTCGCATTCACCTCTTCCTCCTTCTGTTGTTGTGCTACCTTTGCCACTTTTGCAGCATTTTTATTTCCCAACAAGCCATATGATCCTGCAGCTCTTCTCATGAATTCTTCCATTTTCTTCTTCTCTGTCTCTAATCCTTTCATCCATTTAAAGACAATCGTCATTGAACACCAAGTCATTTTTTTTTCGAGAGCGACGGTGGCTACAAACATGAGTTAGACTAGACTAGATTAGACTAGACTAGACTAGACTAAACTAGACTAGAATAGAATAGAATAGAATAGAATAGAATAGAATAGAATAGAATAGAATAGAATAGAATAGAATAGAATAGACTAGACTAGACTAGACTAGACTAGACTAGACTAGATTAGATTTGACTAGACTAGACTAGACTAGACTAGACTAGACTAGACTAGACTAGACTAGACTAGATTAGACTAGACTAGACTAGATTAGACTAGACTAGACTTCTCTTTTCGATGTCAATTTGTAGTCGACAGATCTTCAAAATAAAATTCAAGAACCCGGCACAAAGCACAAACTAAACAGATAAATATTTTTTCATCAGTAAAGCAAACAAATGAATGAGACTGTGCGGAGTGCTTTCATATGGCCCACATCTTTTGCTACTTGTAATTACGATTTCTAAACGAGTCTATTTAGAATTTCTTCATATAGTAATCCACT
>CAJHNH020000646.1:5000-130000 GCA_905116865.2 Candidula unifasciata
TAAAGATAATACACCAACATCTCTAGGTAAAGATAATACACCAACATCTCTAGGTAAAGATAATACACCGACATCTCTAGGTAAAGATAATACACCGACATCTCTAGGTAAAGATAATACACCAACATCTCTAGGTAAAGATAATACACAAACATCTCTAGGTAAAGATAATACACCAACATCTAAAAGATAATACACCAACATCTCTAGGTAAAGATAATACCAACATCTCTAGGTAAAGATAATACACCAACATCTCTAGGTAAAGATAATACACAAACATCTCTAGGTAAACATCTCTAGGTAAAGATAATACACCAACATCTCTAGGTAAAGATTATACACCAACATCTCTAGGTAAAGATAATACACAAACATCTCTAGGTAAAGATAATACACCAACATCTCTAGGTAAAGATAATACACCAACATCTCTAGGTAAAGATAATACACCAACATCTCTAGGTAAAGATAATACACCAACATCTCTAGGTAAAGATAATACACCGACATCTCTAGGTAAAGATAATACACCAACATCTCTAGGTAAAGATAATACACCAACATCTCTAGGTAAAGATAATACACCGACATCTCTAGGTAAAGATAATACACCGACATCTCCAGGTAAAGTTAATACACCAACATCTCTAGGTAGAGTAAAAGTATGGTAAAGTAAAGGACCCCTTTCAACGCCTTTAGGCGCATTGGAGGGGGCTGCGTGGTCCCGAGGCATGGTCTCCCCCTCGAGTGTTAGAGGTCCCTCGTTCAAGTACCGATGAAGGCTGGGATTTTGTTCTCGTGGCCTTCTAGTAATTTTCCTCTGGTCCCTGGGTAGACCGGACGCCCGTGTGTATTGTTGCGCACGTGAAAAAAATCCCATGGCAGTTGAAAATAAAAAAGAGTAGCCTGCGGCGCTGCCCGGGCAAAATTTTGAGTTGAAAATCTTCCTAAAAGTATTTCAGGATCCTCGCCGGTGCTACAGAGCCTATGCGATGTGCTAAGCTTCTTCGGACTCAGACTTGAGTTAGAAGAAGAACGGAGCACTTATGGGTTACCCCTGTGCCATAATGCTGATGCGTTGAATAAACAATAAACAATAGGCGAATTCGGCATATCAGCCCTTGGTGTGTGATGTGGTTAGCATCACGCCAGCCGCCTTTACTTCCCAGAATTACGCCTGGTACCCACTCAAAGCTGGGTCGACCTGAGAGCCAAAGTCATTATGAAAAACGTCAGGCTCCGTCAGGACCCGAACCTACGACGTTCCCATCCATTAACGAGTGTCTAGTCGCCTCACCACGGTGACTTCCAGATAGAGTAGAGAAAATAAACTGTCATCTCTAATTAGACTGGAGAGAATACACCAACATACCTAGGTAGAGTAGAGAGAATACACCAACATAGCTAGGTAGAGTAGAGAGAATACACCAACATAGCAAGGTAGAGTAGAGAGAATACAACAACATAGCTAGACAGAGTAGAGAGAATACACCAACATAACTAGGTAGAGTAGAGAGAATACACCAACATAGCTAGATAGAGTAGAGAGAATACACCAACATAGCTAGGTAGAGTAGAGAGAATACACCAACATAGCAAGGTAGAGTAGAGAGAATACACCAACATAACTAGATAGAGTAGAGAGAATACACCAACATAACTAGATAGAGTAGAGAGAATACACCAATATAGCTAGGTAGAGTAGAGAGAATACACCAACATAGCAAGGTAGAGTAGAGAGAATACAACAACATAGCAAGGTAGAGTAGAGAGAATACAACAACATAGCAAGGTAGAGTAGAGAGAATACACCAACATAGCAAGGTAGAGTAGAGAGAATACACCAACATAGCAAGGTAGAGTAGAGAGAATACAACAACATAGCAAGGTAGAGTAGAGAGAATACAACAACATAGCTAGGTAGAGTAGAGAGAATACAACAACATAACTAGATAGAGTAGAGAGAATACACCAACATAGCAAGGTAGAGTAGAGAGAATACAACAACATAGCTAGGTAGAGTAGAGAGAATACACCAACATAGCTAGGTAGAGTAGAGAGAATACAACAACATAGCTAGGTAGAGTAGAGAGAATACACCAACATACCTAGGTAGAGTAGAGAGAATACACCAACATAGCTAGGTGGAGTAGAGAGAATACACCAACATAGCAAGGTAGAGTAGAGAGAATACACCAACATAGCAAGGTAGAGTAGAGAGAATACAACAACATAACTAGATAGAGTAGAGAGAATACAACAACATAGCAAGGTAGAGTAGAGAGAATACACCAACATAACTAGATAGAGTAGAGAGAATACAACAACATAGCAAGGTAGAGTAGAGAGAATACACCAACATAACTAGATAGAGTAGAGAGAATACAACAACATAGCAAGGTAGAGTAGAGAGAATACACCAACATAGCTAGGTAGAGTAGAGAGAATAAACAGTCATCTCTAATTAGACTGGAGAGAATACACCAACATAGCTAGGTGGAGTAAAGAAAATAAACAGTCATCTCTAATTAGACTGGAGATAATACACCAACATACCTAGGTAGAGCAGAGAAAATAAACAGTTATCTCTAATTAGACTCGAGAGAATACACCAATATAGCTAGGTAGAGTAGAGAAAATAAACAGTCATCTCTAATTAGACTCGAGAGAATACACCAACATAGCTAGGTAGAGTAGAGAAAATAAACAGTCATCTCTAATTAGACTCGAGAGAATACACCAACATAGCTAGGTAGAGTAGAGAAAATAAACAGTCATCTCTAATTAGACTCGAGAGAATACACCAACATAGCTAGGTAGAGTAGAGAAAATAAACAGTCATCTCTAATTAGACTGGAGAGAATACACCAACACAGCTAGGTAGAGTAGAGAGAATACACCAACATAGCTAGATAGAGTAGAGAGAATACACCAATATACCTAGGTAGAGTAGAGAAAATAAACAGTCATCTCTAATAAGAATGGAGAGAATACACCAACATAGCTAAGCAGAGTAGAGAGAAGAAACAATCTCGATTTATAGTGGAGGGAATACATCTAAATCTCGAGGTAGAGTAGAGAAAATAAAACAACCTCTCGAAGTAGAGTGGAAAGAATAAATAAAAAAGAATATAATACTATACTTGAAATATGAGATATTTGAACCCCTGCAACATTGGAGAGGTCCAGCGACCTAAGGAGGCTTGAATGGCAAGGGAAGTTACTCTTATCCTGGGCCTGGAAACGTAAACAGGACAAGTATAATGAAATACTTGAAATAGTATGAACAGTTTGCACAAATACTTTCAAAGAGAGATTGTGGGGGAGTTGCCTCAATGGACCTTACTTCTCCCCTCTCCCCTCCCCCTCCCCTTTTTTCTTCCGAAACTCTGGTGCCTTTAAGATACAAGGTGGATTAAAAAAAATTTAAGGAACGGTATACGTTGTTGTTAAAAATAAGAGAGAGAGCGATATATATATATATATATATATATATATATATATATATATATATAGAGAGAGAGAGAGAGAGAGAGAGAGAGAGAGAGAGAGAGAGGGAGAGAGGAGAGAGAGGCAATGATGATGAAATAAGAATAAACGAGATACACTGTTGTTGAAATAAAAACAAAAGAGATACATTGTTGCCGAAATAAGAACAAACGAGATACGTTGTTGCTGAAATAAGAACATACAAGATACGCTGTTCTGAAATAAGAACAAACGAGATACAATGTTGTTTAAATAAGAAGATACGATGTTGTTCAAATAAGAAAGGAGTACGATGGCCAAACTTGGAAAGCTCTCATTCTGCCGCCTGTCATCCTCAGACCCTTGCAGATCCCACGTTCCTTAGAGGCTCTAGGCTGACAGGGGGGTTTCTGTCGCATGCGTGAGTCTGTCACTGACATCCAGACACTGTCAGTAGCCAGGGCATGCAATCCCTGACAAGGGGGATTACCCGCCAAAATCTTATTGTCACAGCTGCGAGCTAAGGCGATTGAGTTTTAAAAACGGCGATTTGGAGGGTGAAATGTGGGGTGATAGAAAAATCATTAACTCTTCACTAGATTTGAAATAAAAATGCAGTGAGGTGACCAACCAGAGGGGATGTGGAGCCCAGGGGCTTATACCACGTATTCCTCAACACAGACCAAAACTCAGAGGAGAGTGTGGAAAATTAGGAAAGGGGGAGAGGGGTGTAAAGCTAGCCTTCTTCCACTAAATGATTTAAGAGGGATATGCGCCACATCTCAAACTATGTACAGAAATGATCTTGTATATTTATTTACGAATTTCATATTATTTCACATATATTATAATATGTGTTTGTTGTTTTACTAATTATTGTTATATTACTATAATAGGCTGGAAAACGACATACTGTTGTTCAGCAGCTCAACGATTTTGATTTAATGTGGTTTTAAAATGACAAAAAGGCCACAGGAACAGCTATTAGCTTTAGACGGTGAAGCGAAGAAACCTGACCAACCATCAGTTTATAAAAGACTTTGATTAGTCTTTCAGCGCTCGATTTGACTTCTGGACCGACTCTGCAGGACACCGAGCCAGCTGTTGCGGCTCTGCACATTGGGCGAAACAGCATGGGTACTGGCGACTGAAGGGGAACGGCCGGTTGTCTGACTGATTTTCCTGGCTGATCTCACGGTACGTTTCAGTTGGTTAAGTGGTGTTAGGTTAGATTTCCATTATATATCCTCGCTAGGAGATAGTTTAATGGCAGGTCGCTATAAGTGATTTGTTAGCATATTGAAGCTTAACGTACATGTTAAATATGTTTCGGTATTTACCATTGTTGGGGTAATCTCGCTGAGCGTATGGTGTCATTAACATAGTTCCTTGTAACCTGGAGATGATTAGCACTTTAGGTTCTGATTCTGGTCGAGCACGTTTGTTGTTAATGTTTTTATTTGTGGACCACGCTGATTTTATGTTAAGTGAACTAAACAGATGTTCAATGTAGTAATCATAGTTCCAGTTGTTTTTTGTTCAGATTAGGACTTGTAGTTATCATGCCTAGTTTATTTTGTTGCTTGGCTGATCTAGACTTTACACAGAAGATTTCCTGTCAGGGTGAGATTAATTTGATCTTACCCCCGCCTAAACGAACTGTTTCGCTTTTTTTTTTTTCTTGTTACTGATGCAGCTTAAGGTTACGTTTGGCTCACACTCGCCACGTCACATTGTTAGAACTCTTGTAGGTTCGGAGTCGAAGAGATTTCAAGAAGCAGATTTCCATATTATCCTTTATAGATATCTATTCTCTTTCCTGCATTACAAGTTACCCCCCCCCCCCCCCCCCCCGCTTTTCTTCTAGTACATTACCCACTTAATCAAGTCTCTTGAGAGCCTCCATGGTTTCTTTGTGTCGGTGACCCTGGTAACCAAGACATCGTTATATTGTCTTTCATTAATTGGGCGTTAATAAATCAGAGTAAGTCGAAACTCATTTAACACTAGCAGCATGTGGCATTTAAAAAAAATCTAACGCAAAAATTGTACTAGACAAACAAGCAAAACAGAACTTAACAAAAGCTTATAAAAATCAGTCTCGATGAGAAGTAGAGCTACCCAGGTTCCCAATAAAACAAAGTCACTAATTACACAGTGAACGTTTCATTCGATACATTGTAACCAACTGTACTAAAAACAAAGCCCAAAGAGGAAGTTAACTTAAGGAAGGAAGAGAGATGCAATGAGGGATAAAAGATCAATCTACTTCTTGAACCCATCTCTACTCCAAGCCCATAAGAGCTACAACAAAGAAGGTCGTGGTGAATGGAAGTCGAAACCCACACTCAGGCTGATTTAGTAACAAAAAGAAACACAAAAAGGTTAGTTAGGCGAAGACTAAGACGTAATATGTCCTAGCCCTGACCGGAATTACTATGTATGAAGTCTACAGCAGTGACAGTAAAATCAGACGCACTAACCAAATAATAACAATGCGAATCATCAAGTACATATTTTATATGTTCAATCAACAGACAAGTGTTACACCAACAATCGACATAAGGCAATATATTATGATATAAATGAACATAAGAATACTACATGAAAAATGGATACAGCCATTCCTTAGCCCTTTCGCTGCTATGGACGTATTTTCCCGATTTCTCGTAGGCTGCTACGCCCGTCTTTTAGACGTTATTTTTTTTATTGACCCCCAGTGCTATGGACGTACCAAGCCGTTTTTTGGACTTTTCTTACAGATTTCTGTTACCTCGTATTTTATTGGCTGAAGGGCAATATACATTAGCTATCTTTAGATTAAACTGACCAATTTACATACGATTAAAAGAACTGGCACGTGCTTTTAGTTGTGTTTAAGGTGTGTTTACTGCATTCTGCGTTATCCCGTTGCTTTGTTTACCGTGACAGCGTGGTCAGTGATCTGTGTATTTTGTGCCCTGATATATATTTGTGCTTTTTGATTATTCTACACGTAGTACAAAATGGCAAGAAAACTTGTTAAAGTTGATGAAAAATTGATGGAGTTTCTGTCAAGAAGTGATAGAGAAGATGACTTTGAAATGTGTACTTCTGACAGTGAACAAGAAGATTTGACTAGGCCTTCAGTATCGACTGCTGAAACCGGCGTGTCCAAAAAAAGCTGTTTGCCTGTCCGACGTCCTCATCGTCGGAATCAGAGAGCAGCGACAATGAAGCATCATCAAAACGGCAATAAATTGATCAGTTGTCTTGATGAACCGATGATTTGAAACCAGTAGTGCATAATTTTTATGACTCCAGCTCTGGCTGTATTTCTGCTACTGTAAATTCAAACAGTTCAGTCACTAAAAATTCTCGTCTTTCCCGATGGTCAGACATAGATTCGGACGAACTTTTTTTTTTTTTTTTTGCTGTCTGTCTGCTAATGCTTAGAACAAAGAAACTCAAAATAGAGTACTTGAGCAAAGACTGTTTGCTAAAAACTCCCGTAAAATAATGTCGAGGGACATATTTTTTACTATTGTTGAGAATCTCAAACATTTCTCAGACAACAGTGCTCATGCAGGCAGCGATAGACTACAAACTTAGATAATTTTTGATAGTCTGAGCACATCATTCATTATTTTCATTCACACAGCACAGCACGTCAAGCGGTAGCACAGTGTAGGTGGTATCACGTTCGCCTTAGAAACGGAGGGTCGTGTGTTCAACACCCGAAGTTGTGTGAGTGTTTTTTTTTTTTTATTGTAAATGTTCCTTTTGGTTCCTGATACTTTTCAGCAACGGACAACTCAAGTATTTTTATTAATATTTTTTTAATTATTTTGGCATGTAATAACATGGTACTACAAATAACTATGATTAAAGTGGCAGCCGTGGTAGGTTCGTCAATCAAATTTTGGGATACGGACTGGGAACAGTTCTTCCCATTAATCCCCCCCCCCCCCCTTCCCCCCCACAGAAGGGTGATAGCTCCGTTAGTCAAGTTTGTGGTGCACCATCGTGCCTCTGACTTGTCACCACTCGGACCAACCACACACCCCAGGGTAAAAATTTTTAGGTGTACAAAATATAGCCCTCACCGCCGACGCATCTTTTGCGTTTTGAGGATAGAAAAGTATTGCGCACAGCAGATACTTTTTTTTTCACATTGCTTAGCACAGGGCAGACAGATATTTCCGGGAACGTAGCAGCGAAAGGGTTAGTGAACATAATTGTTGTGTAACATCTAACTACACACATATAACAACAAAGGTGGCACTTAGACAGACCACGTGCACGAATTGCAAGTCCTACCCTGAATCAGAATGCACATGGAAATCTAGATCTAACGAAGTCTAACTACTGGTGGAAATCTAGATCTAACAATCTAAATACTGAACATACCACTACCATGAAATAAGGGAGCCGGTCCATCTCTCTCCACTCAGTCCCCTGGCCCACGCTGCGCTAAAAACCATGAACGGTTATTTAAGGGTTTAACTTCGGCAGCGCAAGGCTTAGTTTTAAAAGGAAAACGTTCTGGTGTTTTTAGAACGAGGGTCATACCGTGGAAGAGACTGGGGCCTCACCAAGTAATATGTCGAAAGAAAGCATTGGATACATTGTAACCAACTTTCACTGTGGCGACGGCACACACTATCCTCACAAGACCAATCCTAGCCTGTACTGGTTGTTTGTAATTTTACTAGGCAATCGTATACTGAGTTTTAGAATACAGGGGAGCCGCCGTGGTGTAGTGGCTAGACGATCGCCTGCGGATTCGAAGGTCGTGGGTTCAGATCCAGACGAAGCCGGGCTTTTTTTTTTCTTTGAAAAACCCCCCTCGGCTCCCAGGTTGATACAGCTTTAAATGGGTACCAGGTGAAATCCTGGGAGGTAAAGGCGGTCGCCGTGATGTTTACCACAACACACACGAAGTGCTGATTTGTCCATAAAATATATGTCTAACCCTATATGCCCAATACGCCGAAAGGCGTGGAAAAGGGTCCTTTACTTTATTAGAATATGGTCGGCGTCTGTGGCTTAGGCATTGCGAACGCGCTTCGTAATGCTCGGGTGCCGGGTTCTATCCAAGCTGCGTTGGTTTAGACAAAGGCATCGAGAGTCGGCCGTTTAGGAAACAAGGGCAAAATACTGAACTAAAATTTGCCTAGAAATCCACAAAAGTCCATACATGCTGGGGTTGGTTCTGCAACGTCCTGTAAAGGATATGCAGCTAACTTAATTAGAATATGGACAATGAGAAGGCTAACCGAAAAAACACCTACTGGCAGCGAAAATGTGGATTTGTATGCAGGATGCAACGAATATTAGGACAGGAAAGACAAACATACCTTCTCGAGACAGATGACTGTAAGCTGATTAGTTAAGTTAGTTGCGTATCGTTTACATGAGGTTGCAGAACTAGCCCCAGCATTTTGTGTGTGGCTGTTGTGTTTTTTCTAAGCAAATTTTACGTTCAGTAGTTTGCCATTGCTTACAGAACGGTCAGCTCTCGGTACCACTGTTGAAACCAAAGCAAGACAAACCGTCCACAGCTGGGATCGAACCCGGCACCCCGGCATTACGAAGTACGTTCGCAACGCCTAAGTCACAAACGCCGACAAACTGATTAGAGACATAAGCTATTTTAAAATATGTAAACAGAAAGAATACGCTACAAAACTCGGTGACAACGGTCCATAAAGATGGAACGCTAGCCTGGAGAGACAGGTTTTAATGGCCTAGCCACATGGATAGGGTGGACTAAAAGCACTGACCTGATCCCTGATTCTGCTGATAATGTGGAATCGCGAAACTTAACCACCTACTTTTATTTATCAGCAGGGAGCATGATGACAATGACGATATCTGCGATCAAAAGACAGCCTTTGATACAAATCACCTTGTGGTGGAGTTTCGGAAACTCACAAAGACCCTCAGGACAACATCGAGCTGTAGAAGTGGGCAATTCATCATGTACAGGCCCGATATTGCTACGCACATACTGGCACAAATGCATACAAAGCCATTTTCAACTGAAATGAGTTTCTGACCGCTCTCGGCAGCCCATGAAATTAACTTTTTACAGCAAGGGGAGACAATCGATAGACCCTGATTCAGTGACAGTGTAGGTGGGCCAGTTTCCGGCACAGTTTGATCAGGCTGTCCTTCCACATATGACAAGAAGGTTAGTTGCGTATCCTTTACAGGACGTTGCAGAACCAACCCCAACAGCCCCTGGCTGTTGTGTGGGTTTTCTAGGCAAATTTACGTCCAGTACTTTGCCATTGCTTCTTGGATGGTCGGCTTCCTTGATAACACTGTCAAAACGAACGCAAGGCGCATGACCCGCAGCTGGGATCCTTACGTCCTATTTAAGACGTAATTTTTTGTAATTTGAAGCCCCACTCTGGCTTTTGCCAGGGGCCGCAATATAGGCAGGCCATAAATATGGCAAATTGTCTGAACGCGGTTTCTGGGACCTCTCCACGGTGATCCTCATCCACATGGTGGCACTTTGTGTCATCGGGTGTTTATCGCTTGTGTGATGTCCTGGTGGGGTAGAAATTCATTCATTCATTCAACCCGGCATATATACTTACCTGGATATATTGGTTACGTCCTTCTTAGGAGGTAATTTTTTGTTATTTGAAGCCCCACTCTGGCATTTGCCAGGGGCCGCAATATAGGCAGGCTATCAATATGGCCAATTGTCTGAACGCGGTTTCTGGGACCTCTCCACGGTGATCCTCATCCACATGGTGGCAATTTGTGTCATCGGGTGTTTATCGCTTGTGTGATGTCCTGGTGGGGTAGAAATTCATTCATTCATTCAACCCGGCATATATACTTACCTGGATACATTGGTTACGTCCTTCTTAGGACGTAATTTTTTGTTATTTGAAGCCCCACTCTGGCATTTGCCAGGGGCCGCAATATAGGCAGGCTATCAATATGGCCAATTGTCTGAACGCGGTTTCTGGGACCTCTCCACGGTGATCCTCATCCGCATGGTGACACTTTGTGTCATCGGGTGTTTATCGCTTGTGTGATGTCCTGGTGGGGTAGAAAGTCAGTCAGTCAGTCAACCCGGCATCCCGGCATTACGAAGCGTTCGCATCGACTTAGCCACATAGCCGACATTGCAAGAAGGATTAGAGTTCTTATTTACAGATAAAAAGTGATAAGTACGAGTAATCAATGGACGGGAAGTAGTGAATAGATCTTTGTTACCTTGGTGTGTGTGTGTGGGTGTGTAGCGACTAGACGCTCGCCTGCAGATTAGAAGGTCCTGGGTTCAGGTCCTTACTGAGCCGGACTATTCAAAAATGGCATTGGTTCCAAAGTTGACCCATCCTTAAATGGGTACCTGGTAAAGTCCTGGGAAGTAAAGGTGGCTAGTGTTATGTTAACCACAACATCTACCAAGTGTTAATTGGTCTATAAAATATGGGTATATCCCTATATGCCCAATACACCTTAGGGCGAGAAAAATAGTCCATTACATTTTTTTTTTTACTCTGTTGCTAACTGATCAAGCCGTTTGCTTTGCGCTCATCTTTTTATGCGTTCGATCTTAAAAGGGCAGCTAGCACCTTGTGGTTTAGCAGCTACGCTGCGACATATGCTCCTTTCGGCCCAACACATCCAATTTCGACAAACAAATAATTATTCTGACATACTTGTTAGGGAGCAATGGGTCTGGATTTTTCCCGCCATTCCAAAATCAGGTGGGAAACTTCGTGTTCTGCAAGTCGTGAGTTCTGCTTTTTGAACTAATCGGCCTATCGGCGGTGCAATTAAATTAATCCACTCACCCTTAGGAATGTTTTGTTTTGTTTTGAGTTAAATTAGGATGATAACTTGATGTGTTTTGGTAGTAGCGCAAATGAACAACGACAGTCTCCCAAAAGCTGAGGCAGAAAGTACAGAGTGCAGCAATGGCCGAGTGTAAGAGTATAATTAAAAAGACTATACCAGTAAAGACAAAAAGAGTATAGCAAAACTGTTAGCCATCGCCACGCCTCACCGATTTGTATACACAATGCATTTTAAAACAAAAGGAGATTGCATAGATACGGTGCAATATCTTCTTCTTCTTTTTCTTCTTCTTCTTCTTCTTCTTCTTCTTCTTCTTCTTCTTCTTCTTCTTCTTCTTCTTTTCTTCTTCTTCTTCTTCTTCTTCTTCTTCTTCTTCTTCTTCTTCTTCTTCTTCTTCTTCTTCTTCTTCTTCTTCTTCTTCTTCTTCTTCTTCTTCTTCTTCTTCTTCTTCTTCTTCTTCTTCTTCTTCTTCTTCTTCTTCTTCTTCTTTTACCTCTTCGGGTATCCAGGGAGATATAAGGTTTTGCTTTCAGCACTTCTGGCCACCTTGTCCGCAGACACATCATGCTCTTTAAGAGTTTGTTATCTGCTATTCTTGTTCTTGATCTACTTCGTGCTGTGCGTTCTTCTCTTCTTTTGGTGAATGCCTTGTAATGTATGGCGCCACAAGGCATTCTCTCTACGTGGGAAAACCTTTTGCTTTCTTTGTATGTAATTTCGATCTGGTTTTGTGACGAGTTTTCTCTTATGAACTTATTCCTAATCGTTCCCCGTGTGGGTTCCGGGGCCCTATTGTAGGGAAAACAAAAATAAACCCACTGCCTACCAAAAAGAATGTCGAAAGAGCAGACTAATTGGGAGCTTCCTTCGAAGTCGGAGTGCATCTGCCTGAGAGGCAAGGAACCAACAGCCTGTGTACAAATGAGTCAGATCT
The DNA here is from genome assembly GCA_905116865.2 of Candidula unifasciata. NCBI lineage: Eukaryota > Metazoa > Mollusca > Gastropoda > Stylommatophora > Geomitridae > Candidula > Candidula unifasciata. Next base: position 17,215 of record CAJHNH020000646.1, read on the forward strand.
GTAAAACGGATGCATACGCAACACTCAGGTTCTGGAACAGGACTGCAGTCCAGAAGTGGACGAACAACCAAAACTTTCCACCGGAGTTTACAGCTGGTAAACGCGAAGAAGAGGATTTCTTATTGTATCTTTTCTTTTCACTTCTGCAGCCATTCTCACTTATCTCCTTTCCACGATTACTAATGTTCTTTCTATTTTACAAGGCTAAGTATCATTGGTTGATAAATAAACCAGCTAAGATGATGATGACACAGAGTTGCTAGCAGAAAGTCAACAGCAGTTACAAGGCCTAGGCCTATAATAATAATAATTATTATTATTATATAATAATAATAATTATTTAATAATAATAATAATTATTATATAATAATAATATTGATCAAAACTGGCTACTCGAAAAGCAACTGCCGTGAGACTATTCCATGCCATAAACCGAAGGCTTCTCAGCCAATAAGAAGTTGGCAAGAGGATGAAAATGGATGTTTACTGATCTACTTTACTGCCGGTCCTGACATACAGGTGTGAGTCATGGACAATGAAACCAACTTCAGACCTCAGAAAGGTGGTCCTAGTTACATGAAGTCCGCAGTCAGACAATACGTCAAGATCTTGATACCCAGTCCTAACAACTCGAGTGGATCAGTCACAGTTACGATGGTCTGGATATGTATGCAGAATGGGAGAAGATCGGCCACCATAACAGGCATGGGAGGTCTAGAACTAGGGAACCGGACCCCCGGCTGTGAAATCCAGTAGAAAGTGCTTGTTCCTCAATTTCTATAGTAGTCTTGTTCGACCAATCCGCACAAAGAAACATCTCATACAAAGCATATTTATTCCCATCCTGTGCTGTCAGTGCCAGACGTGGTCACTCACAGCAAAACATTTAAAATAAATTAGTAACCATGGAAACAAGGTGTCTGAGAAAGGCAGTAGGAGTGACCAGAAAAGATAAAACCAGGAATGAGGTCATACAAGATAAAGTCAGTACAGAACCAATTCTAAATTACATAGAAAGACAGCAAATCAAATGGTTTGCCTACTTGGAAAGAATGCGTTCTGTTGCTATTCCATTCAAGGCATATACCAAAAGAGAGGGACGTAGAGCAAGCGGTAGACCAAGAACAATATGGAAGGATTACATAAGAGAAACTCTCCAGCACCACGATGTTTCTTCGGTCGAAGCAGCCTGAAAAGCACGAAGCAGGACCTTGTATCTCCATCAACACCCGAAGCTGTAAAAGAGGACGTAAAGAAAGTCTTGTTCGAGACTGAGTTTTGCGTGCCCAGCTGTTTTACTGATGGGATTTTTTTTTTTACGTGCAGACTTTTAAGATCCCTTTTGACGCTTTAGGAGCATCGGGCATATGGGAAGAGCACCCATATTTTTACAGACCAATCGACACTGGGTGGGTAATGTGGTCAGCATTACACCGGCCGTCTGTACCCCAGGACATACATCCTGGTACCCATTTTAGTCTGGGTCGATCTGCGACACCCCGTACTATGATAAAAATCCATGCAGCCAGCAGTGGGTTTCGATCGCGGTACGTTGGAATTACGAGTCGGACTCGCAACGCCTTAGCCACAGACGCCGGGGTGTAGTTCTAAGTTTTTTTGTCTGGCGTACGTAACCTAGTCACAATCATAACCTAAAGCTTCCCCTTCAAGGACGCTGGTTAAACGTGACGGTAATGTTGGACAACAAAACACTTGCCTACCTCCAAGTACCTGTTATTATCGTTGTTGTAGATAAAGTAGTAGTAATCATGTGCCGTCTCTGCAATGAAGAATAACTGTCATATATCTCGAGCATTTTTGGACTTCGTCTTGTTTGTATTCTTGCTGTTCCATGTGTCGGTTCCAAAGCACCACTGGGGAGGGAGGTGAAAGGGGGTGTGGGGGTGGGACAGGCCCCTTGCCCTCCTAAGAAGCATGTTGTATAAGCTGATAAATTAGGGAAGTTTTCTTTGAAGTCGGAGTGCATTTGCGTGAGAAGCCAAGGGTTAACTACTTACTGCATGCAACTAAGAGTCCTGAAAATGACTACTGCAGTGTTGTTGCGATCAAAGGAGACAGGCCCAATTACTGATCCGAAGTCGTCTACCGGCTAACCAATAGGCGACCCGGTGGCCGATGAGTGCTGGTACCTTGACTTGTTGATAGATGCCTCTAGCACAGTGGCTCTCAACCTTCCCAACAATACAGTTCCCAACAATACAGTTCCCAGCAATACAATTATTTTTGTTGCTACTTGATAGCTTTAATAAATATGTGTTTTCCGATGGTCTTTAGCGATCCCTGTGAAAGGGCTGTTCGACCAACACCCCCCCCCCCCACTCAAAAGGGTTGTGACCTACAGTTTGAGAGCCGCTCCCTTAATGAGGGGAGGGTAAAGGTTACGGGGTGAAAGGTCCTGAACTGTTATCGCAGGTAAAGCTGCCGGCAGAAGAGTACAGTTATCGATATACAGTTCGCTGCTTGTTGGAGTTCAAGTTTCAGGTAAAAGTATACAAGTATTCTATCAGCAACGTCTAGCAGTACCTGCTTATACAACATAATCAAACAAAATATAAGACGATGTGTGAGAAAATGCTTACATAAGTCCACAGCGTCGTTCGTTTCGTCTACGAGGAGTGGGAGGGCGGTACATCCACGTCTGCTGGAATTTACTAACGACCAGTCTGTTTGTTGTTTTGGCTGTAACAAAACACATATCATTTGAATCATAATCTCTGCACTACCTATTTGTGATCTTTGCTTCAGCCACGCACCCTGCACTTTTGTTTTAGTTGTAACGAAACAGTGAAACTCGTATCATTCAAATTATCATCTCGTTCCCCACTCATATAATATGGAATATGATCTTTGATTCTGCCACTATATGTGGTTTTCAGACATGACAGGCACACAGTTGTGTTAGTTCTTCTAGAATACGTAACAGAAACAGTCGACCCAGAACCCGTTCTAAATTACAAACAAAGACCGCCTTAACATGCTATGCCTTACAAGTAAAGTGAAGGACCATTTTTCAAGCTTCAGGCAGCATATTGGGCAAATAGTATTGTAGACCTATATTTTATAGACCAGTTGGCACTTGGTGGGTGATGCCGGCCGCCTTTACTTTCAAGGACTTTACCTGATTCCCATTTAAGGCTTGTCTGCCCACTGAGCTTTCGAGAGCAGATTTCATCAGCAATTGTCAAACTATGCACCACAGGCCACTTGCCTAGTTTGTCGGAAGGGCTACCTTGTCTATCTTTCTTTTACATTTGGTCAGTATGGTGGATAGGCAGACTTACTGTGTTTAGCTGTGGCACTATTTTGCTTTTAATGATAGTTCGTAATTGCATTGTCCTCCATACAAAGGCTGAAAAAAATATAGCTCTGTCACCCAACTACTGAGTTATATGCTTGATGTGACACTGTGAGCTATGAATTTCATTTGAAATTCTGGCTTTTGAACATAAATGCTTAAGACGAATTTTATGAATTAACTATTTGTAACATAAAACTAACAAATTTGTAAAAGACAAACTAATTTGCACACAATCAGGAGCATCTTTTGGCAGTGGCAAGCCAGCTTGGTTTGTGCACATGGTGAGACATGATTCAGTTGCAAAATGTTCAAGGAACATTGCAGGGGTAGTCGAAGAAGAGGGGAGGAGAGAAGAATCTATAATGTCAAGAAATGGACAGGACTAAATTACTGTACACTTATTCAACAAGCCAAAGAAAGAGAAAGATGGTGGGTTTTTTGTGCAAGCGCTTTTATTGTTACACCTCTATGACCTTGATGGGTCAAGAGTTATGTGTGTATGTATGTATTCATCTGGAATTCTTTTTGACTGTGTCCAATTCTATACAGAAAATGGTTAGTGGCCTGTTACCAAAGATCTGGTGGTGCCTTATGTGATTAATTGTGTGTGCAGCTACTGATATTAATTGTGAGTGCAGCTACTGATATTAATTGTGTGTGCAGCTACTGATATTAATTGTGTGTGCAGCTACTGATATTAATTGTGTGTGCAGCTACTGATATTAATTGTGTGTGCAGCTACTGATATTAATTGTGTGTGCAGCTACTGATCTTAATTGTGTGTGCAGCTACTGATATTAATTGTGTGTGCGGCTACTGATATTAATTGTGTGTGCATCTACTGATATTAATTGTGTGTGCAGCTACTGATATTAATTGTGTGTGCAGCTACTGATATTAATTATGAGTGCAGCTACTGATATTAATTGTGAGTGCTGCTACTGATATTAATTGTGAGTGCAGCTACTGATATTAATTGTGAGTGCAGCTACTGATATTAATTGTGAGTGCAGCTACTGATATTAATTGTGTGTGCAGCTACTGATATTAATTGTGTGTGCAGCTACTGATATTAATTGTGTGTGCAGCTACTGATCTGTTGTAGCTGCTGCTTCCATCGATGATGAATTGCATTTCTCGTGTAGGACTGTTTGTGTTGGCACATGTGACAGCTGTCTTATGTATTTCATGCATGTAATTGTTATCGGCTTTGCAGAGACTGCAGTCTATGTCATTTTCTCCCTCATAGAACACTAATAGGCGTTCTATGTGATTATCTTTGGCACAGGAACCAAGCAAATATGGAGTGACCCATTTGATATAATGTTGAATCAGTTATTGCATGGTTAACTGATTTTTCTATTACAGATTAGGGAAGCTGGCCTCATGTGCAATGCTCCTCTCTTTTCTCGCAGGCTTGTGACCAACACTAGGAGATATTTCTGCCATTTCTCTTATATTCGCCATGATCTGTTTCACTTTATGCTATTTCTGTTTTATGTTTGATGTATTTAATTTTCTGTTATTTCTTCTGGAAAAGACAGATAACATTGGACAAGCCATGGACCATGTCCCATTTAAACACAAACGGACAACACTTGAAAGAGCTGAGAAATTTATTTCACCAGATTATTTCACAGACATCAATTTGAGAAGTCGGTGAGTAGAAATTGATAATTATCACCTTATGGTTCCGTGTTCGTGTATGGTTTTCTTTGTTGAGAGCAAGCTCAGTACTGCATTAAATATGACTTTTAAGCAGCTTTTTTTTTTCAGGCGCTGTGTAAAGGTACAAAGTACCAGCATCTTTTTTTTTTTTAAATTATGTTTTCCATTGCTACTGTAAATAACACTTTTTGCTTAGTACTGGCATCTTTTTTAGATATTTTGTGATGAGTACTGGCACCGCTTTTAGATGTTTTGTGATGAGTACTGGCACCTTTTTTAGATGTTTTGTGATGAGTACCGGCACCTTTTTTAGATGTTTTGTGATGAGTACTGGCACCATTTTTTAGATGTTTAGTGATGAGTACTGGCACCTTTCTTTCTAGGAAGCAAGCCCTGTTTTTACACCGCTGTGTGGGTTGCTGGGCCCTATGATACTCAGATTGTGAAACAAAACTTCAAAAGTCCAGAGATGGATGAACAATCAGAACTTTCCGCTGGAGTTTACAGTTGGTGAAGATGAAGAAGAAGAAATTCTTTCAGTATAAAATAACTCACTGTATGTATTTTGGTAATTCCGGTGATAATCTAAAGTCCTTGCTGTCTTCTTGCATGCTCAGATGTTATACAACCCTTTGTTGCCGTATTATTATTTTACAGAATACACTGCTATGGTTTTCAGGCCGTGGTGTGAGAGTCGCACTGTGGATGAGATTAGGGTATTATCACGTAATATGCCCAAAGACAGTAGTGCAGCGGTTCTCAACCTGTAGGTCGTTGCCCACCCCTGTCCCCCTTTGGGGGTCAAACGACCCTTACATAGTGGTCGCCTAAGATCTTGGACAGTGACCTTTACAAGATTTTGGACCGTGACCTTCTGATAAAAGAACATAAAATATGAAGATGATACTTTGTTATGTAGTGCTTTGGTATTAGATGTCATTTACTAGAAGATGTTAAGTGTGTCCAATCCGACTATGCTGGGGTTAGTTAGCATCTATACCAGTGATTTCTAAACTGTGCGCCGCGACACCCTGCGAAATATTGTAAAAGCTTCATAATTAATTTAGCCAAGAATAGTCATACTTTTACTTAGGTTAAGGCGTCGTGGAAAATTTTTAATTGAAAAAAGACACCGCGACCAAGACAAGTTTGGGAGACATTGATCTATACACTTCACTGTTGAAGGAGATGAAGCACTTATGAGCATGCCTGAGTGCTGTGACATCACTTCTATTAACCAGTGAGCAGGCCTGATGAGAAAGAGGGTGATGCCAGTATATTGATCTGAGGCCCATGGTGCTCAAATGGGGCCGGTAAGGAGGATTTTTTTTTTTTTTTTTTTTTAACAAAACCACACTGCAGTATGTAATGACATTGAAAAAGCAAATAATCTACTATATGAGGGAATCATGCTGATCTTTGTTGCCAGGTTGTACACAGACCAAGCTGGCCTGGAGAGCATTCAGCATTATGCAGCACCGGACAGGGTGCCTTATACCAAGGCCATGGAAGGCAAGTATCAGCCTGCACATCTTGGCCAGTCATTTGGACCAGTGTAAGTTCTCTCATTTAAAGAATTGCACACATAAGACTGTGCAGTTTCTCCTTCTTCTTCACTTCTTCTTTTACCACATTGAGTGTTGAGGGAGATATTAGGTTCTGCTTCTTGCTGTTCTGGCCACTTCAACCATGGACACATTGTGCTGTGGTTGAGTCTCATTGGTGTTATCTTCCATATTGTTCTGGGTCTACCTCTTGTTCTACATTCTTCTCCTCTTTTGGTGGATGACTTGTATCACAAGGCATTCTCTCTAAGTGAGAAACCATATTATTTGCTGTCTTTGTATCTAAATTAATATTTGTTCTGTGTCAAATTTTGTTTTGTTTATGACTTCATTTCTGATTTTATCTCATCTGGTTACTCCTGCAACTTTTCTTGGACTTCTCATTTCTAGATGATTCTTTTTGTTCATGAATCTATATGAAACATGCTGTTTCTTTTGAGGCTGTTGTATTTGATATTTTAGTTTGCAAATGAAAAAGAGAAAACTATAGTACATCATGATGTTAGGGAAGTTGGAGGGGAAAGAGGCAGAAGGAGACGGAGACAGAAGATGGTGGACAGTTTGACATATGGCATGGAAGATATAAGGTTGTGTTTATACATGGCTACCATCCTCACAAGGTATGGAAGATCATCTGTGTCATAACTGATGGAAAGTACGAGACAGAAGGTTATGGATAGATATGACTGCCATCGTCACAAGTTATGGAAGATCATCTGTGTCATAATTGATTGAAAGTACAGGAGACAGACAGGTGTGAATAGACAAGACTCCAATGCCACAAGGTATGGAAGATCATCGGTGTCAGAAGTGATTAAAATGCACAGGACAGAAAGTTATGGATAGACATATCTGCCAAGTGCCACATGGCATGAGCTGTAAAAATAAGAAGATGCATTTAACCGGATGTCAGCGGAAATGAGAAAGTAAAAAATTATGTGAAGCTGCAGAGATTTTGTTTTCTAGACAAATGATAAGAAAACCATGGACAAAAAAAATTTGTCATTAAGATCTTTTTCATTAATAGAATAGTTTACCGGGATCAGAAGAAGGCGGTTTACATTGTTTAAGCACGTTTTGAGAAGCAGACAATGGGAATGTTGTGTCAGTGGGAAAGATAGACAGGAGGAAATTTAGAGACAAGGTAGACATTCACAAGTGTATCAACAGTCAAACATTACATACAAATTGCATTTAAGGGCAAGAGGATCAGTCTCTTCACATCAGGTTTATTCTGTATGGCTCAGTCTCTCTCAGCAGTGCAGATGTTTACCCACCTAGAGTGTTGCACAAAATGTAAAACCCCATAGCTTCAGTGTCTCCCCCCCCCCCCCCCCCCCCCCACCGCCACCCACAGGGATCTTTGGAACATCTGCTCTTGCAGAATAAAAGCTGATGACTTAAATCAAACCCAGACCATTCAAAGCTGCTTGAACACTGAAAGAACAGAACCTCTGCTGGAGGAGACGTAACACTTGTTGGTTTGTCCTGTGTGCTGGCGTAGCAGTTCATAATACATGTTCTTCTCAACTTACGACTTATGCGATCTGCGGCCGGGTGACGAACTCCTTGTGGTCCGGGTTCACTCCCGGGGGTAGGCAGAAAAGCCACATTCCTCCCAGATTAACGGTACCTATAATGGAATCAAGGCCAAAGGGTTGCGATATCCATAGTACTGAGCCAAAGGGTTTACAACTCATGGTTTCTGGATACGTAAAAAAAAAAAAAAAAATTACCATCCACACCTAGAGCTACTATAATAACTAAATAAAAGTGGTAAAGAAAGAAAGATAACTGCATGGCTAGGCTTAGAAAGTTCCTGCAACTGATGCCTAGAGCGCAGCAGGGTCTGATTATCTGAACATAGATTAAATTATTATGTTTTGAGTACAATTTTTGTAGCCCGTTTGAATGAAAATAGTGTTGGAAAATATAAATTTTGACTTATGACCAGTTCGGGAGTCGCTAGACGCTCGCATGCGGATCGGAAGGTCGTGGGTTCGCCTCCTGGCGAAGCTGGACTTTTTTTCAAAAATTACCTTTACCCCCAGGTTGACCCAGCTTTGAGTGCATACCGGGTGTAGTCCCGGGAAGTAAAGGTGGCCGACATGATGCTGACCACATCACCCATCTTGTGCCATTTGGCATTTAAAAATAAAGGTCTAGCCCTCTATGCCATATACGTCTAAAAGGCGTGGAAAAGGGTCCTTTACTTTACTTATGACCAGTTCAACTTATGACCTGTTAGCTGGAGCAGAACTCAGTCCTAAGTCAAGGAGCCTGTGTAACCGGTAGGACTGTCCATGTGAGTATTTTGTTGGCCTGGATGTCCACAGCTGGAGCACACACTGGTTCAGGCTTGAGGTGGTGATCCCATCAAAATGGGTTGGCAAGGAAGTTCATCTCTTGTGGAACTCTGGATCGGAAGCACTGGTTTGGTGTCATGGGGAGCCTCGGCAGGTAAGGATGTGTGTGTGGTTCGTGTTTTCATCGATGATGCAGGTGTGTCTGATGGGTGGGTATCAGTACAGAGCTGATCAACAAGTCGACCCACCTTTAGGAAAATCATTGACTCTGACTAACGTATTCAACCTACTGTTAGATTAGCTATAGCATTCTAACACTGTTGGCATCTGGGTTTAGTCAGTATGAACGTGCTTCATAATCATGGCCTGCCGGGATTGATCCCAGCTGCAGGCAGTTTGGTAGCAGATTGCCTTTGCTTTGAGAGTGATATCGAGAGCGGACCGCCTAGAAAGCAGTGGCAAACAACTGAACGTAAAATTGTCTAATGAAATCAAAAAACAGCAAAAATAGGCTGGAGCTCTGCAGTGTCCTGTAAAGATGCACAGCTAACTTATACTAACACTAGCACAGAACTAACAGTAGCGATGAATTAAAGCCATCACATAATGACCACAAGCACATAATTAACATAGAGCTGCTGTAGTCTAGCTGCTAGATGTTTGCCTGCTGATCAGAAGGTCGTTGGTTCAAATCCGAACGGAGTCAGCTATGTCGTGCGGCCGCTTCATTGTGATGTGCGGCGTACCAACGATGAAATAGGGCGTCGTTAACGTAACAAATGGGGCATCAAATAAATTACAATGCCACCAGCCTAGTGTGACAGAACATGATGAATGTTAAAGGCTTCTAAACGCCATTAATGCTGAAGACTAGGGGAATAAGTAATGGGTGTATTGCTTGACAACTTGATCAATGATAAATGTGCAATAATCAAACTCCAGACTCACCCAAACACACCAACACAAGCAACCGCTCGTACATCAACTTACATCTTCTTTCTTTCAAATGCAGGTCGCAGTCCGACCTTGGAAGTCTGGACAGTCACATTGATCTCCTCTTCTGTAGTCTGAACAAGGCAGTGTCCCTCTTAATGGTTCGCCCTTAAGTATACCGGCTTCCTGCCGAGCGCAATAGACAATGTACCAGCTTTCTGCTGAGGTTTCTAGTGGAGTCCCGGGGTAGAGCGATCTCAAGGGTCCAACTTTATACAGCGAATGCTTTCCGTGGCATCCCGGGGTAAAACATCCTCAAGGATCCAACTTTATACAACGAATGCTTTCCATTGCATCCCGGGGTAAAACGTCCTCAAGGATCCAGCTTTATACAACGAATGATTTCCGTGGCATCCCGGGGAAAACGTCCTCAAGGATCCAACTTTATACAATGAATACTTTCCGTGGCATCCCGGGGTAAAACGTCCTCAAGGATCCAACTTTATACATCATCATCAGTTCTCGTTATGCCTAGTGGCACATGAGGCTTCAGAGAGGACTTTCCATGCTTTCCTGTCCTGTGCAATCTTCAGTGCAGTTTTCCATGTCAAAGATGCCGCACTCAGGTCACTTTCCATCGTTCGTCTCCATGTTGTTTTTGGGCGCCTCTGTTTTCTCTTTCCCTCTGGTGTCCATGTGAAAGCTGTTTTGGCAGGTATATCAGAAGTCATTCTCATAACGTGGCCAAGCCATTTCCATCTTCTCTTGGTAATCATACTGTATAAAGTTTCTTGGTTTATGGCCTGAAGTAGTTTAATGTTTGAGATTGTATCTGGCCAGAAAATGTTGATAATTCTACGTAGACATGTGTGGTGGAAGGTGGACAGCTTGTGTGCATCCTTTTTGATCATTCTCCAGCATTCCGCTCCATAAAGAAGAACTGGCAGAATGATGCTCTTGTAGAGTCGGAGTTTCGTTCCTCTGCAGTAATTGTTGGATTTCCAGATTTGCCTCATCCTTCCAAAAGTAGCTCTAGCTTTGTTCAGGCGTGACTGTATGTCTTCCTCTGTCCCTCCCATTAGGGACACCACACTGCCAAGATATGTGAAATGTTATACATTTTCAAGTGATTGGTTACTTATGGTCACTGGTTGTTGGTTTGGACTGTTTGTCATGATCTTAGTTTTCTTTGTATTTATTCTCAGTCCCACCATTTCTGCTGTGCAGTGTAGTCTGTTACTTTTCTCTTGTATATGTTCATGTTTATGTGATAGGAGTGCTATATCATCTGCAAAATCAAGGTCCTCAAGCATGGTGAATGGAGTCCATCGTATGCCTCTTAATGTCCTGTCTACTGTGTTCTTTAGTATCCAATCAATCACAAGGTTGAAGAGGAGAGATGACATAACACATCCCTGTCTTACACCTGTCCTTACTGGGAAAGATGTAATTTTTTATACTGCAGGAAAAGTCTTTATGGAAGAGAGCAATTATGTTGACTATTTTTTCTGGAATTCCATAATGTCGTAAAATTGTCCACAGACTGTCTCTATGGATGCTGTCAAAAGCTTTCTCAAAGTCCACAAAATTAATATATATACTTCTCTGCCATTCATTGCATTGTTCTAAAATGTTACGTAGGCATTTATCTACTCCTTTTTCAAGCCGCATTATGATGATTTTACAAAATATTTTGCTTGGTACTGAAAGTAGAGTAATTCCCCTCCAATTATTGCTGTCTGTTAAGTCTCCTATTTTGGGGATTTTGACTATTGTTCCTTCAGTCCAGTCAACTTTATACAACGAATGCTTTCCGTGGCATCCCGGGGGAAAACGTCCTCAAGGATCCAACTTTATACAATGAATATTTTCAGTGGCAACTCGGGGTAAAACGTCCTCAAGGATCCACAGGTCTGTCTCCTTCAGACTGTATACACCGAATACTTAGACAACAATTCCTTAACAACCTTACTTATTGTTTTGACGTCCTATTTGCTCACTCAGTACTGGTGCTTTCTAGTGCATATCCGCACGCAACATCAGCCTTTTTGTAAAAAAAAAAAAAAAAATTACCCTGACTTCCAGGTCAACCCAGCCTTAAATGGGTACCAAGTAAAGTCCTGGAAAGTAAAGGCGGCCACATTACCCATATAAAATCACTGAGTGTAAAATATAGGTCTTGCATGATGTGCTCAATTTGTCTTTTAGTGCTGTGGTCGTTTCTTGAATCAACTCACTCAACAACTCTGTATATTTTTCCAGTTGGTGTGTCTCATTGCATGACTGTATTTATGACTGTATGTTTGTATGTGTGTATGCCTGTATTACGTATGTATGTATGAATGTATGTATGTATGTATGCCTGTACGTTTGTATCTATGTATGTATGTTTGTGTGTATGTATGCCTGTGTGTATGCCTGTATGCATGTTTGTTTCTATGTATGTGTGTATGTATGTATGCCTGTATGTATGTATGTAATGTATGCATGCATGTATGCAAGTGAGTGAGTGAGCATGTGAATGTGGGTGTATGTATGCACGCGCGGGTTTTTGCATGCACTTTACAACTCATGCTTTTGTGTTCTTTTATAATATTCATAATATGCATAACATCATATGATCATAACATGCTTTATTAGTAAAATACAACTGCTGTGCGAAAGATGGTTGACTGGAAGCGCCGAATGTAAGACGGGCCTGCGTGCCCAATTTGTGACCCTTTGAAAATAAAGTTCGTTCGTTCGTTCGTTTTACTTTTTTAAGTAACACTAACAGATTTGGCACTTGTACAAAATTAATTCACCCTTTTATGAGGCTAGCACAGAACTAACACTGCCACATAATTAACACTAATCAAAAAACATAAATTATTATCATAAATTTAAGATCTTTGAGATGTTTTCAGTGAAGTTCTCTACTAGTCTCTGTCGACTTTAATAGTTCTGACCACAAGGGTGAAAGTGATAGCTCAGTTACAGTTTTAAAATCTTGCTCTGGTGATCAAACCAGCGGTTATTCCTTACTGTTCCATCATTTCATTCACAGTTTTGGCATTCTCATGTATTTAAATTTTCAATAACAACCAAAAAAAAAATGTATTTTTTCATTTAACTTTTTATTATTCTCCATTTTTTTCTTCCAGATGCTTCTTCTTGTTTTTTTCATTTTGTTATATAGCCCTTCGTATAGATATTTATTTCTTATTACGCATTTCTTGGTTTCGTGTTGACTGTTGGTTATTTACAAGCTCTGTTGTCTTGTCCATTGAGTTTTGTGACACAGATTATGTTTTACTTTGTATTCTATTGATAAATACTTTAGTCAAAATGTTTGGTTGTATTTGTTAGGTCTTTTCTATTTCCCCTCTTTGAGCTTTCTAATCACATTTTGCATTTTACTTTCTGTTGTCAACCTGACAGCAGTCACCCTCATTTATATCAAAAAAATTTGGCTGTGCTTGCTTCTGCAATGTCTTGTAAAGGATTGGCAACCAACTGGAATAATATACAAAGTTGTTGACTGAGTTGATTCAAGAAACGACCACAACACTCAGGGCATTCCATTAGGTGCTCTATCCTCTGATCTTCGAGTATTGGCCAGATCTGCTCATCACTCCCGGCTGCATCACTCTCACCAGATTGTGATGATCTATTTGCTCCTCCAAATTGTACACATTCTCCCACAAGGCACTAACCATGTCTGCCTTATCATCTATCATTTTTCCACCAAGTTGTGCAGAACCAGCCAGTCTGTCTGCCTGTTTATTTCCCAAAACACTGGCATAACCTGAAAAGAAGATCCACATATACAGAATGCTTTGTCTTCTTTGTGATTACAGGGTCTCAGTGGTGACAATAACAGAATCAGTTACATCATCTCATACAACCTTGATGCTGCTGATTTACAGTAAGTTCCCTTACATTGATAGTTATTAAACCTCTTACTGTGAGACACACAGTGTCTGTCTTATCTCCCTTTAGCCGGGTAAACTATTTATACAGAGATCTTCCTCTTCTTCATTACACAAAGAAAGCCTGATAAGCAGTCATCTGCCTATCCACCGTTTCGTCCTTTTAAGGACAAAATTTTTTGTTATTTGAAGCCCCACCATGGCTTTTACCAGGGAGCCGCAATATAGGCAGGCCATAAAAATGGCCAATTGTCTGAATGCGATTTCTGGGACCTCTTCACGGTGATCCTCATCCTCGTGATGGCACTTTGTGTCATCGGGTGTTTATCGCTTGTGTGACGTCCTGGTGGGGTAGAAAGTCAGTCAGTCAGTCAGTCTTCTTCATTGTTCACTGGTGGTAAACTCTGGTGGAAAATCTTGGTTATTCACCCATTTAGTCTTTGGCTTAGTGCCAGGGCCTGAGTTTTGTGTGTTGATCTGTTTTACTGGCTTATTTGTGTGCACTTGGTTGTTCCTTGCCGCTTGGAAAGGAAGTCCTCAGTTAGTCAACTGCAACGACATGCTTGTTGGGGAAGTGACAATAATACTGATAATAAATTAATGATAACATTCATGATATAATTTGATCTAAACTACTAACAGCATTGATAACAGTATTCATGATAAATTATTAACAGTAATTTTTGATGATAAATTTGATAAACTACTAATGAATTGATGATAAAGTGCTTAAAGAATTGATGATGAAATTGCTGAGGATATGTTCGGTGATGATGAGGATAATGACAATGGTGGTGATTATAACGTTTGACATTTGTGGTTTGTTCCCCAGACAAACAGTCTACATAGAGATGGCCTGCAACCACTTGTTTGGCATTGGCAACCTGGCCATCGTCAAAACAGATGATGAGAAGAAGACATTTACACTGTCCCAGGCAGAACTAGCAGTGTTTGATCGTGACGTCTTCGGCATGATTCTGGACATTGAAATCTTACATGACATAGCCAAGGTTAGAGCTTGTGTCTGCTGTCTTGTCTTTGGTGTCTGTGTTAGAGCTTGTGTCTGCTGTCTTGTCTTTGGTGTCTGTGTTAGAGCTTGTGTCTGCTGTCTTGTCTTTGGTGTCTGTGTTAGAGCTTATGTCTGCCCTTGTCTTTGATGTCTGTGTTGGAGCTTGTGTCTGCTGTCTTGTCTTTGGTGTCTGTGTTAAAACTTGTGTCTGCTGTCTTGTCTTTGGTGTCTGTATTAGAGCTTATGTCTGCTGTCTTGTCTTTGATGTCTGTGTTGGTGCTTGTGTCTGCTGTCTTGTCTTTGGTGTCTGTATTAGAGCTTGTGTCTGCTGTCTTGTCTTTGATGTCTGTGTTAGAGCTTGTGTCTACTGTCTTGTCTTTAGTGTCTGTATTAGAGCTTATGTCTGCTGTCTTGTCTTTGGTGTCTGTGTTAAAGCTTGTGTCTGCTGTCTTGTCTCTTGTTTGTGTTAAAGCTTATATCTTCTGTCTTGTCACTCATGTCTGTGTTAGATCTTGTGTCTGCTGTCTTATTCTATTTTGTCTGTTTTAGAGCTTGTGTCTGGTGTCTTGTCTCTCATGTCTGTGTTAAATCTTGTGTCTGCTGTCTTGTCTCTCATGTTTGTGTTAGAGCTTGAGTCTGTTGTCTTGTCTCTCATGTCTGTGTTAGAGCTTGAGTCTGCTGTCTTGTCTCTCATGTCTGTGTTAGAGCTTGAGTCTGCTGTCTTGTCTCTCATGTCTGTGTTAGAGCTTGAGTCTGCTGTCTTGTCTCCAGCCATATAATTCTAAAGGACAGTGCTTTCCGTGTGATTTACCATACAGTGAACAGGCGAATGCTGAGGCTGGCCGAAGCTTTTACAGTGAAATGCGTAACCTCCTCTTATGTAAGCAGACTGAATTCATTGTTGATTTGAAATTACCCTGTTATCATGAACGTCTGGTGATTAGACAAACACCATGCATAGAGAGCAATCATTTGTATTTCAGTGAAAATTTCTCAGTTTTATTACTTCATTATATGTTGATGTAACTCTGTAGTAATGGTGGTGATATATAGCACAATATGCCTGGCTGAGTTGAGATGAGTTGATTCAAGAACCGACATCACTTGCCACATTCCCATAGGTGCTTCGTCCCCATCTTCAGCAGCCAGTGCAGAGTTCCACTTCTAATGGTGCCAGTAGCATTCTGACTAAACGTCTGTCTTGATTATACCTGGCTGTTGTGACTGAAACTCAAGAAAGTGCACACACAAGTTAAGACACAGACAGCATGCTACAATGTCAATCTGTTAGGAGGGAAAGACATTGCCACTAAATTTGTGGTGGAAATCAAGAAAAGATTTCAAACCCTATCAGACAACCCAGACACTCCAACTATTATCAGCATTCAAGACAGATGGAACCAGATCAAAGAAATATATAAAACAACCAGCAACAACATATTAGGAACCAGGAAGCAACAACACAAAGAATGGATAAGCAGTCAAACCATGGACTATATTACCAAGCAAAAAAGGAAAAAGAGCCTCATAAATCACACTAAATCAGAACGTCAGAAAGACAAAGTTGGAATATAGCAAACTAAATAAAATGATAGAGAAAAGTGCCAGAACTGACGAGAGAAGATTTGTGAAAAATCTAGCAGAAACAGCAGAAAATGCTGCCAAAGCACATGATCTGCCAACCCTACATAAAATCACCCAACAAATTTGTGGAAGCATAAACAATTATCACAGCATACCCATCAGAGATAACCAAGGCAAATTGCTTACCACAGAACACAAACAAAACAAGCAGTGGTCTAAACACTTCTCTAACCTCTTAAATAGACCTGATCCTGAACATCCCCCGGATATTCAACTAGCTGTTCACACTTTAAAGAACATAGTTGACTTCTGGCATGATATGGAGGACTAGGCATGGCAGAAGTTCAGCTTTTTTTGCTTCTGACAGGGTTTTGCTATTGCAGTTTTCCAAGTATGTACGGAAGTCTTTGGTTTCGCTGCCTATGCTACTGAGTTTAGTGCTTGTTGCAGCACTGTGAGCTGTATTTTTAATCCATGATGCCTTTCATGTGTGCAGCGATTGAGTCATGGTATTCAATATGGCCGGCAGCCAGTTTACATGTGGTGATCTCGTGGTTGGGTGTAATCACTGAAACTCTGGAGTGTTTTTAATGAAATACATTTATGTGTGTATAGCCAGCTTATTGTGACCAACTACTTCCATCAACGACAAAATGCTTTTTTGGTGGCGACTGTTAGCTTTGGCACCTCTAGCAACTGCCTTATGCATTTACTGCCTGCACATTTTTTTCCATTGTGCCAAGACTTATTGTTTGTTCATCCATTTTTTAAATGGGACAGTGGGAGACATTTCATTTGATTTTCACTGGCACAGGAAATGAAGCATGTCTGGGTGACCTGATTGCAGTGAAGTTGAAACCTCGACTATGACAACGAATACGATAACTTTCCTAGTTGTACATCCCTAGAAACTACGGAAGCCAAAAGACATTGAAGATACATTGGCTATGAAAGCACACAGGGCTAGAGAATTGGCTGCAATCAGTTCTCCGACCATGTCTGCTTTCATAGACAATACATCTTCAATGTCCTAAAAAGAAAGAGAGACTTTCAGGTGTGCCATGAAGAGAGCGACATTCTCTAAAGGATATACTGACTGATTGATTCATCATATGTCATGTATTTCACAGAGCCCAGGAGATGGCAAAGACTGCTAAACTGTCAAATATACTGTCATTGTGTTACAGGAGTTTCCCGAAGACAGTCAGAGAGGGTATCAGGCTTTGTACGCAGTCAACGACATCATCAACCATCTGGATGTGAGGGATAGAAGCACATACAGGAGGTAGGTGGACATCTGGGTGTGAGGGATAGAAGCACATACAGAAGGTAGGTGGACATCTGGTTGTGAGGGATAGAAGCACATACAGGAGGTAGGTGGACATCTGGATGTGAGGGATAGAAGCACATACAGGAGGTAGGTGGACATCTGGGTGTGAGGGATAGAAGCACATACAGGAGGTAGGTGGACATTTGGATGTGAGGGATAGAAGCACATACAGGAGGTAGGTGGACATCTGGGTGTGAGGGATAGAAGCACATACAGGAGGTAGGTGGACATCTGGATGTGAGGGATAGAAGCACATACAGGAGGTAGGTGGACATCTGGATGTGAGGGATAGAAGCACATACAGGAGGTAAGTGGACATCTGGGTGTGAGGGATAGAAGCACATACAGGAGGTAGGTGGACATCTGGATGTGAGGGATAGAAGCACATACAGGAGGTAGGTGGACATCTGGGTGTGAGGGATAGAAGCACATACAGGAGGTAAGTGGACATCTGGATGTGAGGGATAGAAGCACATACAGGAGGTAGGTGGACATCTGGGTGTGAGGGATAGAAGCACATACAGGAGGTAAGTGGACATCTGGGTGTGAGGGATAGAAGCACATACAGGAGGTAGGTGGACATCTGGGTGTGAGGGATAGAAGCACATACAGGAGGTAGGTGGACATCTGGGTGTGAGGGATAGAAGCACATACAGGAGGTAGTTGGACATCTGGATGTGAGGGATAGAAGCACATACAGGAGGTAGGTGGACATCTGGGTGTGAGGGATAGAAGCACATACAGGAGGTAGGTGGACATCTGGGTGTGAGGGATAGAAGCACATACAGGAGGTAGGTGGACATCTGGATGTGAGGGATAGAAGCACATACAGGAGGTAGGTGGACATCTGGGTGTGAGGGATAGAAGTACGTACAGGAGGTAGGTGGACATCTGGATGTGAGGGATAGAAGCACATACAGGAGGTAGGTGGACATCTGGGTGTGAGGGATAGAAGCACGTACAGGAGGTAGGTGGACATCTGGGTGTTGGAGGTAGAACCACATATAAAAGATCATGTCTCTGTGTGTCTTGTCTTGTTTGCTACGTCTTCATGACATGTCTTTTGCATCCGTGTGTCGTGTCTTGTTTGCTGCTTCTTAATGACATGTCTTTTATGTCTGTATGTCTTGTCTTTTGTGTCTAAGTGACATGTCTGTTGTACCTGTGGGTCACATTTTATATGTTGTGTCTGTATGACATATCTTGCCTGTTGTGTCTGTTTAGTATGATGTGTCCAGTATCTTGGTAGTATATGTTTTTGTGTGTCTGTATGGTATGTCAGTAACAACATAAAGCAGTGTACTCACTTACTCTGACAATCTAAAAGATTGCTGGAGGTTGAGATGCTCAGCTATGTGGATGTGGAAAGGAAAAGGGGGGGGGGGGGGGGTCTACCACATTGTACATCCCTAGAAACTACGGAAGCCAAAAGACATTGAAGATACATTGGCTATGAAAGCACACAGGGCTAGAGAATTGGCTGCAATCAGTTCTCCGACCATGTCTGCTTTCATAGACAATACATCTTCAATGTCCTAAAAAGAAAGAGAGACTTTCAGGTGTGCCATGAAGAGAGCGACATTCTTTAAAGGATATACTGACTGATTGATTGATCATATGTCATGTATTTCACAGAGCCCAGGAGATGGCGAAGACTTTCTTCCATGAGAGAAATGGACAGAGCCAGCACACACTCTATGCCATGGGACATGCCCACATTGACACTGGTATGTTTCTGTCTCTTCCATCTCAACCCTTCTGTACTGCTTCACCATGTCTTGATGTTAAGAACAAGACTGGCCTAATTTAAGTAAGACCTTTAGGTACCTGCCTGGAGGGGAACAAACAGAACACACTCTTCAGATTCATCACCGCCTTCAGGGGACTGAGTAGTGTCAAGGTATGGTGTCTGCCTCAAGTGCTGGAGTTCTTGGGTTCAAGCCTGGGTGAAGGCTGGGATTTTTTTCACGTGGACTTTAATACCCCCTGGTCTCTGGGTAATAAGACCGGACGCCCGTGTCCGATCTTTGACCTTTGGCAGTTGGAAATTGAATAGAGTAGCTTAACGCCACTGCCCGGGCAAAAATGTGGAGTTGAAAATCGACCCAAAGTACTTCAGGATCCTCACCGCTGCAACGAAGTCCGTGCACTGCGCTGAGATATTTCAGACTTGAGTTAGAAGTAGAAACGGAGCACTTAGAGGTTACACCCGTGTGCCGTGAAGTTGATCCGTTGAATAAACATAAGCATCACCTCCTCCATACCCCTGAAGTGAAGTTTAACCCAACTTGGATCATACCCCGAGTGATTAACACCCGGTGACTCAAGGTACAAACTCCAGAAACCTGTTCACTTGTAAGGTTAAATTGCGTCCTCTCATGGTCACAAAGTAACCTGATAACCAAACAGGGTAAGGCATGGTGATTTTAAAAAAAAATATGGAAAGCTTCACGAATTTGCAATGTTATGCTTACGCAGGGACCATGCTAATCTTCTCTGTATTGTTCTGCTGTTAGTAAATGTCATCCCCATCTTTTCTCAGGGAAAGGGGGGAAGGGGACAAATCATTTGTGCCAGAATTGCTGGCAATCAGTTGTTTTTTTTCACTCTTTTTCTGACTTCAATTCCTGTTAGTTGAGGGGATTATTTTACTAGGCAGATGTGACATGAATGGATTTTAAAAAAAATAGTTCCATTCATTGACAAGTTCAGAGGATTGTGTCCCCTTAATTATTGGGGTATTTCAGGAAGTTAACAAACAAAAGAGTTAATGAAACAGGTGGGGTTGTGTCCCATTGTCTTGGTATGATAAGTAAAGGGAAAGTATTCTAACAATCCTGTTGCGTTGTTATTCGTCATACAGGATTACAGGGTAATGAACAGTAAATGAACATCTTATTAAATTGTGCAAGAATTTATTTGTGAACAGTTAATGTGCAGTTAGAACAAGTACATGAATGTGTGAAAAGTTCTACATTAGAATTGCAGTGAGACAGGTGTGCGTTCTATCACCACTTATGTTCATCACATACGTCAACCAGATTTGCAAGTCAGCTAACATCAGCGAGCATCCCTTTGTGGGATGCAATTTTTTGCGTTATTTTGAAGCCCCACCCTGGCTTTTGCTAGGAGCCGCAATAAAGCCCGGCCATAAACATGGCCTAATGGCTGAACGCGGTTTCCGGGACCTCTCCCACAGGTGATCCTGATCCATGTGGTGTCACTTTGTGTCGTCGGGTTTTTATCGCTTGTGTGATGTCCTGGTGGGGTAAAATGTACTACTATTACTTCATCAGCAAGGGGAGCTATGACCAGGCAATCCTAGTACCAGCAGCAGTGTAGCTACAAGAAAATTTCAATAGATTCCACTCAGAATGTGACAGCTATGATATTAAGATCAGCATAGACAAAACAAAAGTGATGACATTTTCCAGAAAAGAAAGAACCACCAATATCAAAATTGATGAACAAAAGTTGAAGCAGTCGAAGGATTTTACATACTTGGGAGCATTTTTTCAGAAGACTGAAGAATCATTTAAGAAATCCAACAAAGATGCAATAAAGCCAATCAAGTTTTAGGCCAAGTAGTACCAATTTTGAAATGCAAGCATGTGAATATGAACAGTAAAAGAACACTGTTCAACACAATATTCATATCAATGCTATGCGATCAATGTCAAACATGGACACTGTCTTCAGAAGACAGAAGGAAAATAGTCATGACAGAAATAAAATGTTTACGTACTGTGCTATGTGTGAAAGGAAAAATCAACTTAGGAACAATGATATCAGAAGGAGAGTTGGCACAGAACCAGCCAGTACTGAACTTTGTAGATAACATATCAAATGGTTTGGCCATGTAACAAGACTGGTATCAGACAGAGCACCACAGAGAGCAGTGTCATACAGATTCAATGGTAACAGAGCCAGAGATCGACCACGCAAAATATGGACCGCTCAGTTATCAGAGACACTGAAAAGTACTACATACAAAGCAAACAAAAAGGCCCATTCCAGAGGATTCTTCCTGTCCTGACACTGCGAGGTATTCCAGGAGTAGAAAAAAGAAGTAGAAGATGAGCTCAGAGTTTATTCTGCTACTCTGTTCTGTTCTGTGCAATTATTTCTATATCATAATGGATGGAATCCATCCAGTCCAACAGTTTTGGCCTCTCTTATAATTTGTCTTAGAGCTTCCTTTGGCATTCTTGATCGCTCGGTCTATTTGTTTTCCATTTAAGAGCCTGTGTGATGTATTTTTTTTGTACCTGGTTTCAGCTTGGCTATGGCCGTATGCTGAGACAATTAGAAAATGTGCAAGGTCATGGTCATGTACCCTGAGGTTAATGGAAAAATACCCAGAGTTCATTTTTACTTGCTCTCAGGTAAAACATATTAGCTGTGATAGTTCTCTTGTATAGGTAGGTTAGTGAGAGAGGGAGACAGATTGAGAGAAACACAGTGAGAGAAGGAGAAAGAGTGAGAGAAACACAGTGAGAGAAGGAGAAAGACAGAGTGCCTAGAAGTTTTGTGTGTGTATATATACGTGTGGTTGTTTGGGATGCTGAGAGACATGGCGGTGTCATTGTAAATAAATGTCAACTGACTGCAACGATTCAGCTGTTTGGAATTGCAAGTGCAAGATACTGATCTAAACGAAATCTACAGTCAATAAGGTAATTTACATCTAGATTCGAATTGTGATGTTGTTGAAGCAGTATGTATAACTGGACGAGTGTATCATCAACGAGAATACAGACAGCGACCGGACAGTGCAACAGTTGGATCGGCGAATAAAATCGATCACTGCCGATGGGCGTGTTTGTCGTCTGATGTGTTCTTACTAACTTTTTATAACAAAGAACAAAATTACAGTATTGTGCTGAGCCCAGACAAACCCTAGAGGGAGCCACATTGCATTAGTTTAGCATGTGCTCCACACCAGCAAGCAGCATTGTTGGTCAAGAGCACTTGCATACATCATAGCATTTGAGACATTCCCATAAGTGCCGCATCCCTATCTTCAGCAGCAAGTGCAGAGTTTCAGTGACACCAGTCTTCTTCTTCTTCTTCAAGTTCACCAGCTGTAAACTCTGGCAGAAAGCTCTGGTTGTTTGTCCACCTCTGGTCTTTAGTCTTGTTTCAGAACTTAAGTGTTGTGTGCACATCTCTTTTATGTGTGTTTGGAAATAAACAGGCAGATAGACTAGCTTGATTTGCACCACTTGGTGGGGAATTGATGCATGACAAACTGGATGTTGTAAGGGTGCTTTGAACAGTGTGGAGGCACAGAAGATCAAGGTCTGAGGAGAATGTGTCCTGCGAGGAGTCACCATGTGATCTGGTCGAGGCTCAGTGCTCAAGGAAAAGGCAAGATGTATATACAAGCAGACTGCTACTTGCCTGTATGGGTTCCAGGGCTGTATGATGGGGAAAATAAGAATAGAACCACTGCTCACTCAATAAGCATGTCGTAAGAGTCGACTAATTAGAGGCATTCCTCGAAGCTAGAGTGCATCTGCCAGAGAGGCAAGGAACAAAGAGTCTGCATACAAACTAGCCAGATCTGTAGAACAGATCTGCACATGAAACTTAAGTTGGCGAACAAGACTACTGTCCAGAAGTGGAATTTTCTGTTAGAGTTTACAAACTGGTGAACGAGAAGGGGAAGAAGAAGAAGATAATGAATGTATAAGCATATATCATTACATGTTTTCCACCATTGTCAGTCCCAAACCCACATGAGAAAGGAGGAGGGTTGGATATGGAGCCCACTCTCTATTAAACAATCCTGCTACAGTGGCTAGCAAAAAAGGCTTAGGCTGTCATTGATGAGAGAAGCTAAAGGTACTGGACTAGATTCCTTCCCCAGGGAGGCTAGTCTGGGGCAGCAAATGCCTGTGGAATCTGGGTGTCTTGGAAGGAAGGTGCAAATATCATAGCCTTGCTGTAAAACAGCACAACACATTTACATCTTCGGATGAACGCAGAAGGAGTAGAAGAAGAAGAAGAAGATTCGATCCATGATCTTAGAAAGACTGCATAGGATCGGAAAATTTGGAGGAGTAGATTTCAAGCCTCATATAAATAAACAAAACACGAAAGGATGAAGGTTAGGATTATATTACATAACCAGATTCCTGGAAATGTAATTCAGCAGGGTAATCTAACCTTTGACTTTTGTATCTAGGCTCAGCAGTATGCCTGGGTGAAAGAACACTACCCCACACTGTGGCAGGAAATCTGTTTGTTTATACAGAAGGGACAGTTTGTGCCAGTTGGGGGCACTTGGGTAGAAATGGTAAGTGCGACTTGTGTTGGCACTGTGTTATGTATACTTTTTTATTGTGTTGTATTTTTTCTTTTTAAGGTGGTACCTTATGCAATTAATTGCATGTACAACTACTGATCTGTTGTAATTGCTGCTTCCATGATGGACTGCATTAAAAGTGTCAACTGTTTTTGTTGGAGCTTCTGGCAGGCATCTTATGCATATAGTGTGTGTGTGTGTATTGGCTGTTGGCTTTGCTGATACTGCAGTCTTTGTCAGTTTTTTTACAAGGGCCAGTTTTGGACATTCTGATCTGGCAGCCTTTGCAGCCTGCTTTGTTCCATGCTCCTTTGGAGTAAACAAGGCAGGTTGAAGAGGGATCATGTTGCATGGGCAACACCATATGGTCTCTACATTATTTCCCAGGCTTTGTGTTATGGAGAGGATGAAATTCATCTCTAACTGTAACTGATACAGATATTGAGGTGGACTCTTGGGTACAAAATGCCGTGGACCGTGTTGTGTCGAGGGGGCACATCAGGAAGGGATTGAGAATGAAGGAAGAAATGATTTTAGAAAGGATGAGAACTGAGAGTATGAAAAGAATCACACTAAACACAAATGTTGACAACAGCGGACCTGAAATCCCATGCTGTAATTCTGAAAGACTTTTCTTAACGCGGGCGGGTCTTGATAGTCAAACACCATCACCGTGGGCTGTTGAGTTCCATGCCTCCTCATAGCACAATATATAACACTGTTGTCTGGAAAGGCGGAAAGCTGCCAATCAATCTAAGTGTGGTGTTTGTTGGCACAGGAGCTGAGCAATATGGGGTGACCAATTTGCTATAAGTTGTAATTGCAATTATCTTATCTTGTTTTTTTTTTCTTTAATTTTTTTAAATTATTGTACATTATGAAGAGAAACCAGGTAGGTAGGTAGGAAGGTAGTTGTACCCCACCAGGACATCACACAAGCGTTAAACACCTGGTGACACAAAGTGCCACCATGCGGATGAGGATCACCCGTGGAGAGGTCCCAGAAACCACTTTTACCTGTTAAGCCATATCTGTGCCCCCGCTATATTCAGGGCGCCCGGCAGAATCCAGGGTGGGGCTTCAAAAATAAAAAAATTGCATCTTACATGGGGATGACCTTGAGCAATAAAGAGAAACCAGAGTGACAATTTTTTTTTTATTGTTGTTAACTGATTAAGGAATTTTGCCTCACAATTTTATGTTTGTTGTGTCTGTAATTTTGTATAACTGGTCTCTACGTTATGTCTTCTTATATATGGCTTAGGCTGTATCACGTTCATTAGGTGTTTTTTTTTTTAATGTGAAAGGTGTAACATAGGCATAAATTTGGTGTGCTTTTATCTGAAAAGTGTAACTTAGGCATATGTTTGGTGTGTTGTTATGTGAAAGATGTAACATAGTCATACATTTGGTGTGTTGTTGTGTGAAAGATGTAACATAGTCATACATTTGGTGTGTTGTTATGTGAAAGATGTAACATAGTCATACATTTGTGTGTTGTTATGTGAAAGATGTAACTAGTCAACATTTGGTGTGTTGTTGTATGAATAGTCATACATTTGTCATACATTTGGTGTGTTGTTGTGTGAAAGTTGTAAGATATACATTTGGTTTGATTTTTTTGTGAAAGGTGTAACATAGGCATACACATTTGTTGTATTTTTATGTGAAAAATGTAACATATTTATAAATTTGTTGTGTTTTTATGTGAAAGATGTAACACAGGCATACGTTTGTATGTGTTTTTATGTGAAAGGTGTAACCTGTTCATAAATTTGGTGTGGTTTTGTCTGGTGGTGGCATGCATGACATGTGGGTTACAGATTGTGCATGGTTGGTGATGAAAACCATAAAGTTGTAATTGCAATTATCTTATCTTGATTTTTTTCTTTAATTTTTTTAAATTATTGTACATTATGAAGAGAAAACCAGGTAGGTAGGTAGGAAGGTAGTTGTACCCCACCAGGACATCACACAAGCGTTAAACACCTGGTGCAATTTTTTTTATTGGTTAACTTTTACAATTTTGTTTGTTGTGTCTGTAATTTTGTATAACTGGTCTTTACGTTATGTCTTCTTATATGGCTTAGGCTGTATCACGTTCATTAGGTGTTTTTTTTTTATGTGAAAGGTGTAACATAGGCATAAATTTGGTGTGCTTTTATCTGAAAAGTGTAACTTAGGCATATGTTTGGTATGTTATGTGAAAGATGTAACATAGTCATACATTTGGTGTGTTGTTATGTGAAAGATGTTACAGTCATACATTTGGTGTGTTGTTATGTGAAAGATGCAACATAGTCATACATTTGGTGTGTTGTTATGTGAAAGATGTAACATAGTCATACATTTGGTGTGTTGTTGTATGAAAGGTGTAACATAGTCATACATTTGGTGTGTTGTTGTGTGAAAGTTGTAAGATATACATTTGGTTTGATTTTTTTGTGAAAGGTGTAACATAGGCATACACATTTGTTGTATTTTTATGTGAAAAATGTAACATATTTATAAATTTGTTGTGTTTTTATGTGAAAGATGTAACACAGGCATACGTTTGTATGTGTTTTTATGTGAAAGGTGTAACCTGTTCATAAATTTGGTGTGGTTTTGTCTGGTGGTGGCATGCATGACATGTGGGTTACAGATTGTGCATGGTTGGTGATGAAAACCATAAATTGAATGTTTTGGAATGTGCATGTTGTATTTAGGTGAAGTGGATTGTGTAGTAATGGGAAGACTTTGTGGTAAAATATTTAAGTGAGGTTGACTGTGTTGTAAATGAGGAGACTGTGTGGTAAAAATATCTGTCAGCTTTTTGACAAAAGCAAACTCTTTGTTTCTGCATTACCCACAAAGTGCTGATTGCTCTATAAAACATAGATCTAGCCCTGTATGCCAGGCATGGAAAAGGGTCGTTTACTTGAGTTCTGATCTCTTGTTTCTGAGCCTTGCTTACTTTTCTGTAGCCTAGTGGTCACTGTGGGTGTTGAATATTACCTATTCAGTACCATTGTCACATGACACTCCAGATATCTTGTCTCATTCTTCTCCTCCTCTCCCCCTCCTCTTATTCTCCTCCCCTCCTCCTCCTCCTCTTCCTTCTATTTCTTTGACTTCTTCATTCACCCTCCACAAGACCCCATCAGCAAACCCAAGAGAAATCAATATACAACAGTTTTCGATCTACAAAGAGAACACTGCAGGCTCAACAAATACATGCATAAAATAAAGATTGTACAGTCCCCACAGTGTGCCTGTCAAACAGGACCACAAACACCTGAGCACATTCTGCAGACCTGCACACTCTACCTACAACTTCAAAAAGACACCTGGCTTCAAGAGTAAAGTGTGCTGAGCAAGCGGTAGGAAACCATGAATGACCTGCTACTGACATGTGAGTTCATAGAGGCAACCCACCTGATGGTCTGATCTGAGCATATGAAAACGAACGCAAAGAAGAAGAAGAAGAAGACATTCACCCTCAAAGGGTAACTGGCACATTGTTTTGTTGGAATGTCTTCATTGTTGGATTGCTGCAGCTTGTAACTGGTCTGTATATTTCCTCATGTCTTAGGATGGAAATATTCCCAGTTGTGAAGCTTGTATTCGACAGTTCTTATATGGACAGAACTTTTTCCTCAAGGAGTTTGGCTGCAGATGCAAGGAGGTATGTTTTATTGTCACTGCCTCAGTTTGAATAATTCTATCACATCTGAGTATTACATCATATAAATCAGTACTATTGTATGGGGCGGAAACATGGAGAACAACCAAGGCAATTAGTAATAAATTACAGACATTCATTAACTGGTGCCTGCGCAGAATAGAGGGAATAAAATGGTATGATAGAATAACTAATGTAGAACTTTGGGAGAGAACTAAACAGGCTCCAGTGGATCAGGAAGTGAGGAAAAGACGCTGGCGTTGGATAGGGCACACACTGAGAAAACAGGAGAACAGCATAACTAGAATGTCTTTGCATTGGAACCCACAGGGGCATAGGAATAAAGGAAGGCCAAAAAACACATGGAGAAGAGAGCTGGAGAACGAGGATAGAAAGATTGGGAGGACATGGGGAGAGCTCCATGCAATGGCGAAGGATAGAACGACTTGGCGTGAGTTGGTTGAGGGCCTATGCTCCATTGGGGGATAGAAAGGCAGAAGAAGAAAAGAAGAAGTGACAACACATCACTTTTTAAGTTCTTTATTTTTGTTCATCCAGGAATATAATTGCCTTCTTCTTCTTATCTTCTTCCTCTTCCTCCTCCTGCCTTCTTCTTCTTCTTCTCCTTCTTTTTCTTCTTCAGTATTCCAGGCCCTTGAGGTTCTTTGCTGCAGATATTACCCACTTTCATTCATCTGTGTGATTAGTCCTCTCTTTCTAGTTGACGACTGCAAGTGTTTGGAGGTCTGCTTGTATATTATCTCTCCACTGTCTTCTTGGTCTGTCTCATGGTCTGCAACCATTTAACTGCCTTTTGTGTGCACAGTTTTTACCTCTCTGTCATCTGACATTCTGTCAATATGCCCCAACTATTTAGGTCTATTAGCTCTCATGATACCAGTGATAAGTGTTGATTTAAACAGATTATGAATTTCCTTGTTGCTTCTCTCTCTCCTTTCCCCGCTGTTTGCATCTTTGATGAGCCCAAAAATATGTAATAAGGCTTCATCTATTTTAGCTGCGCTCCGAGTGTTAGAGCCATATAAAATGACTGTTCTTATTAACGTTTTATATACTTTGATCCTATTATTACAATATAGACCTTTTTAGCAGATGTTGTAGTGCATAATATACTTTATTTCCAGATTGTATTCTAGATTGTATGTCTTCTCTTAGTATGTTGGAGTAGTTGAAATTTGCACCCAAGACATTTGTTTCCCTTAGTTTGATTTTCATATTATCAATTTGTATGTGGCCAGAGTTATTTTTCCTGCCCTTATCTTGTTATTACCACATATTCTGTCTTATCTAGATTTGTTTAGGTGCTTCCTTTATGAGAGTCAATGTTTTATTGTCTCTAGTTTATTTTATCCAGCGATATCAGTGTCATCTGCATAACCAAGTATTCTTGTAGTTTCTCATGTAGTACCATCTTCTTTCTGTTTCCTTATAATTTTCTATAGGGCCAAGCTGAAAAGAAGTGAGGACGGACGGAGCATTACATTGCTTTAAGCTAGATTTATTTGAAAATTGATTAAATGCCTAGTGCCCATTAACATGGCTGTGATGTTTGGGCCTTTAGCAGACACCAAATAGCACCACTTTTGAGGCGTCAAATAATCAACATGCACACACAAAAGCAGTTGATAAGTGTGCTATTCAGAAACATAATATGATATTAATAACAAGCTATGCAACTAGCAAAAGACAGGAAGCTACATGTAATTCCTCTCTGCAAGGCCTCAAGGTATAAGCTGTAGGACGAAAAAAGCAGGAGAAGCAGACATATATGAATTTTTTTCAGGTTTTTATTGCCTATTTAGCTGTCCAGGACATCCTAATTAAACCCAGCTGTGTCAGATTACATTATCACATAACACCACCCCATTGAAGTATTACAACACCCTACTATGTCACAGTATAATATCACAGCACATTATCACATCATAGTACAATGTCACACTGTCAAGTATAACTTCACAATATCCCATTGAAGTATTACATCACAGTAACCCATTGCAGTTTAACATCACACTATCACATTGAAGTATCACATCACACTATCACATTGAAGCTAATACATGTGATAGTGTCAACGCTATCACATTGAAATATAACATCACACTACAATGTTACAGTGATATATCAGAGCACACTATAACAAGACACTATAACATCACACTTGAAGTATTACATCACACTATAATATCACGCGGCGTCCGTGGCTAAGGCGTTGCGAGTCCGACTCGTAAGCCAGCATACCGCGATCGAAATCCACTGCAGGCTGCGTGGATTTTTGTCGTGGTATGGGGAAGTCGTAGGTCGACCCAGCCTAAAATGGGTACCAGGATGAGCTGTCCTGGGAAAGTAAAGACAGCCGGCGTAATGCTGACCACATTACCCACAGAGTGCTGATGGTCTGTAAAAATATGGGACGCTCTGCCCATATGCCCGAAGCGCCGAAAGGCGTGAAATGGGATCTTTACTTTTTTTTTTTTACTATATCACAGGACACTGTCCCATCACAGTATAACAGTTTGACATCAGCTGTTAATTATTTATATTTTCACACCTACCCTGAGGGATTTTTAACATAGGAATTATGAACACATTACATCATAGTTTATCATTACGCTTTTATAGTACACTAAACAGTCACATCAGACTATCACATTAAACTGTAATATTACATTATCTCATACAATGTGAAGATATCTCATAAAAATATGACAGTATCCCATGAAAAAATATGACAGTATCCCATACAAAACATATCATGACATTATCTCATCACAATGTTTCCAGTGAAAGTAATTCTTGACACTGATGCCCAAGGAAACATATATCACTATGAAGATAGAAGTGTCTTATTTGTCTTCCAGTTCTGGCTCCCAGACACGTTCGGCTACTCAGCACAGTTCCCCCAGATACTGCGACATTGTGGTATTACCAGATTCCTCACACAGAAGCTCAGTTGGAGTTTGGTCAACAAGTTCCCTGTAAGTTGTGGTCACCTTCGTTGTTGTTCTCTTGCTTCAACAGACTTTATATAGTGTTGGCTGTTGGTTTATTGATCAGGCTTAAGGATTATCTAATATTAGCACAAGAATCAGGAAGAGTACAGAGTCTAAACCTTTGATACACAAGAAAATTAGATTAGATAATTATAGAACTTTGATATGTGAGGAAAGTAGAGTAGAGAATCTAGAACGTTGTATGAGAGGAAAGTAGAATAAAGAGTTCTAGAACTGATGCACAAGGAAGGTCCATTAGAAGTTCTACAAATTTTACTCTTGAGAAAGGGAGAGTGGAGAGTTTTAGAACTTTGGCACACAAGGAAAACCGAGTAGAGAGTTCTAGAATTTTTACACATGAGGAAGGTAGAGTCGAGAGTTGTAGAACTTGGACACACAAGGAACATTGAGGAGAGTTCTAGAATAGAGAGAGAAAGATAGAGAAAGAGTGAGAATGAGAAAGGAAATGTTACTTGTGTGAAATTGTGTATCCTGTTTTGCTGTCACCAGCACCACACTTTTCACTGGGAGGGAATCGATGGATCCTCCGTGCTGGCTCACTTCCCACCTGGGGACAGCTATGAGATGAAAGGGCGTGTTGGCGAGGTACTGTAAACATGTTTTTTTTCCCCCAGTATAATGTTTGTTACTTCTATCGCCCTATGGGTTCCAGTGCAAAGACAGTCTAGTTATCTTGGTCTCAGGGGTTCTCAGCGTGTGTCCTATCCAACGCTAGAGTCTTTTCTTCACCTTGTGGTCCACTGGAACTTGTTTAGTTCTCTCCCAAAGCTCAACATTAGTGGTTATGTCATACCATTTTTTTAAAACACTGGCACAATATTTATATGTGATCAATAATTCTGTCAGTGGTGAAACATTGACATTATCCCTGTGTGTGTTTGTAGTAGTGCGGGGGAGAATGTATCCACTGCCTCTCTCTTCCACCCCTTACAGATCTTTAAAAAAAGGATTTCCTCCCTCCCCCGTCCCCTTTTTTTTTTTAAATGTATAACTCAACTCTTCCAGGGCAACATTTTTTCTGGGGTTTGGGCAGAATTAATTTTGGGCTGAATTTTTTTTTAATTGCAACATGACAAAGCTAAAACCTTCCTGAAGAAAACTATTGGCTGTATAGGGGCATATAGTATATCGTTGAAGAGAAATGAGTGCAGAATAATTCTAAACTATTTAAGAATCAGCATTACAAAAACAAAATTCTTAAAATCCCACAATATTCAAAGAAGTTAGACACATATGAAGATTATTTACTCATAAAATGTGCTTACCTTTCTTTTTTACTTGTTAAAAACACTGCTATCAATTTCTAAGAATTCACTTGCCTCCTCTTTTTGATTGTGCATCAGCTAGTCTGTATTTGAAACAATTAATATAAGTACTTTGGATTTTATGAAGATTTTTATATGACATGTCAAATTTCACAACAACCGAATTCCTGAAACAGCTCATCAAAACAGGGATGATCCGATTGACATATTTTTTCAACTTCATTCTAACTTATATTATTGGCAATAAGTTTGGCACATGCATTATCTGTCATAATATCAAGACTGTTGTCACTCTGTATCTGAGATTCCTTAACGAAAGAGTAGAATGTACAGTTATAGATCTTTTCCCTAATCATTTGGTATAGAAAAATCATGTAAAATTTTATCACATCTAACAAATTTTTTAAAAACCAGAAAGTTATCCAAAAGGACTTGCTAATTCTAGTTTTTCAAAACATGTTTATACTAATTTGTTTTCCCAGCAAACAAAAAAACATATTAGAGTGTCTATGGGTGGAGCCACTTAAATGATGATATGTCCCAACATGTTGAATTCAGAAGCCATTACAGTGGCCATACGTCCACAAAGAGTTAAAAAAGCAAAGGCATCCTTATGTCTCTAAAACTCTGCTAAAAAAAAAAAAGAAACTAGAAGAAGAGAAGAAGAAGTTGAAGAAATGTGAAGTCTTGGTCAGGTATTGACAGGAGCCACAGCAGTCGACCTGTCATCCTGAATGTCTTGGATTCGAATCTGTATTGAAGCAGATTTTTGTCAAAATCTGCCTTGGCTCCCAAGTTAACCTAGCCTAACATTAGTGTAAGGAAATTACTGGGAAGTAAAAGTGGTCAGTTTAATGTTGACCTTATCACCTGTCAGGGGCCGCTGTGATGGAGTGGCTAAACACTTGCCTGTGGATCAGAAGGTCACGGTTCAGGTCCTGATAGAGCTAGACTTTTTTTCAAAAATGAACTTGGCTCCCAGGTCGACCCAGCGTTGAGTGGGTACTAGGAAGAGTCCCAGGAAGTAAAGGCAGTCGGCCTGATGCTGACCACATCACACACTGAGTGCAGATTCATCTGTAAAACATAGATCTAGCCCTATATGCCCAATACACTGGAAGGCATGGAAAAGGGTCCTTTACTTTGTCTTTTTTAAATTTAAATCACCTGTGGAGTGCTGATTGGCCTATACAAATATGTCAAGCATTGTATGCAGGACCCCTTGCTCTGGTGTCCACAATGGCATCAAGAGATGACCATTCAGAGAGCAGAGGCAAACTATTGAATGTAAATTTGCCTAGAAATACCACAACAGAATAAAAAAATTGCTGGGGTTGGCTCTGCAAGTTCTGTAAGTGACATGCAACTAGCCAGTATATACGCTTCATGTATCTTCTTCTTCTTCTGCCTTTCTATCCCCCAATGGAGCATAGGCCCTCAACCAACTCACGCCAAGTCATTCTATCCTTCGCCATTGCATGGAGCTCTCCCCATGTCCTCCCCATCTTTCTAACTTCATTTTCCAGCTCTCTTCTCCGTGTGTTTTTTGGCCTTCCTTTATTCCTATGCCCCTGTGGGTTCCAATGCAAAGACATTCTAGTTATGCTGTTCTGTTTTCTCAGTGTGTGTCCTATCCGACGCCAGCGTCTTATCCTCACCTCTTGGTCCACTGGAGCCTGTTTAGTTCTTTCCCAAAGCTCTACATTAGTTATTCTATCATACCATTTAATTCCTTCTATTCTGCGCAGGCACCAGTTAATGAATGTTTGTAGTTTATTAGTAATTGCCTTAGTAGTTCTCCATGTTTCCGCCCCATACAAGAGTACTGATTTGACATGAGAATTACAAATTTTTAGTTTAGTATTTTTTAAAATTTGTTTTGACCTCCACAAATTCCCTAGTGCTATGAAAGCCCCTCTTGCCTTTTGTATTCTTATTTTAATATCTCTATCAGTTCCTCCATCTTTATCTACATTACTGCCCAAATAGGTGTACGACTCCACCTCTTGGAATGGGGTGCCATTAAGGGAAACCACATTACTATTTGCCGGATTTATTCTCATTATCATGGTTGGTTGGTTTTTGTGGCTATGGCTTTTACAGGATGAGGTAGCCAACCTCAAGCCCAACCCTACCCTTAGTCGCCTCTTACGACATGCCTGGTAGGGTGCAGTGTCACTATTCGGCTCTACTGGCAAATCCGGACGAAGAATAAACAGACTTGGACGACTTAGTCAGAGTTATCTCCCGTCGCCGCACTCCGAACAGTTACGACACACTTACCTATCATCCTGCGGTTGCGTGTAGGGCTGCAGTGCGTGAGACACATCGTTCATCATATATTTTTGCGTTCACAGTGCGTACGGTTGCGTGAGGCACTGTGAATGAGTCATCATCATGCGGTTGTTGGATTAGAGTTAGGGTAGGGTTAGGGTTAGGGTTAAAGGGGTAGGGTTAGGGGTAGGGGTAGGGTTAGGGGTAGGGTTAGGGGTAGGGTTAGGGGTAGGGTTAGGGTTAGATGTGAAAATTTTGACGTAGGATTTCGAATACTGGCCGACAATATGATGTTTGTGGGAGTGGCGCCACTGAAACTCTGCCAAATATGACGCCAATAGCGTGCGGCTGGTGCCCCCATCGTTGGCGAATTGTGCGTGTGACCAGCATCCAGAGGCCCCTCGATTGTTTGTTGTGTATGGGACTGTGCGCGATTATAGGGAACTCCGGCATCTTGTCAAATCTAACGCTGCTACCCTAATCTTATCCTATGCAAATTTATCGATCATTAAAGCATACAAATCGGCAAACTTGTCCTGGTGCAGCGTCGAAAAAAAACCCAGATCTGGGGGAAACACCAAGCATTGGCAGCCCTGATGTCGACGTGTGTCTTCTTTGTTTCGTTGTGGCTTTTTCCGATCACTGTTTGGAGTACGGGAAGCAATATGACTAAGTCGTCTAAGGCTGTTTATTCTTCGTCCGGATTTGCCAGTAGAGCCCACTATTCTTTGCTTCCGGTGAGGGCCCCGGTGACACACAGCGGTTTCATGTATCACTGGTGTAAAAATGGTCCTTCTGTCTGTGTATTAAAGCATTGCACATTATTTCTATGCCCCAGACATCATCGTAGAGCAGGTACTTTGCAGAACTTCACTGTCATCTTCTGCCTAATAGAAACTCAATCTCTTACATGTGTACTTCATTTTCTTACCCAATATGTCACTTATATCCTGTGTCTATCTTCATGTTGGTCGAACCTGGCCCCACTTTCCTGGTGGCATCCCTTCTGCTTTTATTCTTTCCGATCCACCAGTGCGCTTGATATGTCTTCTTCTTCGCATTCACCAGCTGTAAACTCATGTGGAAAGTTGTGGTTTTTCGTCCACTTCGGGACTGCAGTCCTGCTCCAGAACTTGAGTGTTGCATGTGCATCCATTTGACAGATCTGACTAGTTTGTATGCAGACTTTTGGTTCCTCGCCTCTCAGGCAAATGCACTCTGACTTGGAAGGAAACTCCCAGTTAGTTGACTCTTATGTTTTGGGTAGGCAGTGGGTTTTTTCTTGTTTTCCCTATAACAGGGTCCTGGATCCCACACTGGGAGTCCTTGATATGGCCAAAATTGTTCAGTTTCTGAGATCAATGCTGTTTACTAACTAATCTGTGATGTTTAGATTGTTAAGAATGTCTTTTTGTGATGCCTCAGACATCAACACAAAATTCCTGCCAGTATGGTCAGATACTGACATAACATAACTGTTGTTTGCAGATGTTGAAAACTGTGAAAAACTTCAAGGACAAAGGTCGGTCCAACCGTTCTGCCTTTCTGTTTGGATATGGAGATGGAGGCCATGGACCAAGGTTCTTGTTTGTTCATACATCTCCTGTTTCCTATGGGATGTTTGTTCTACTGTCTTGTATTATGCACCTTTAAAGCACTTGTGTGATGTAAAGTACTGCTGTCCTGTCACATGAGTGATGTATAGTCCTACTGTCCTGTCACTTGAGTGATGTATAGTCTTACTGTCCTGTCACTTGAGTGATGTATAGTATCATCCAGATGTCCCTGTATCCCTTGTTTCTGATGTCATATATATAGTACTCAGGTCCTTATCATACATCTATAGAGCACTCGTGTCCAGTGGGATAAATCTCGCTCCCAAATAATATAACTGCATAGCCGTCATGTCAGGGGTAGTATAAAGTCCTCATGTTCTAGGTCGGTTACTCATAAAACCATTTGTCCTTTGTGATATATACGTTTCATCTTTTATGTCATGTTAGCACATAAACTTTGTGACTTGTGTAATATAAAGTCTGAGTTATTCATACCAACTTTGTGTTATCAGTGTCGAACTTGGACAGCCCTAGAAAAACATAAACACAAAAATGACAACATGTGAAATGAGATGTATTAGAAATGTGGTGGGACAAACGAAGAGACAGAGTCTTCTTCTTCTTCTTCTTCACTTCCTCTTTTACCGCTGTGGGTGTCGAGGGAGATATAAGGTTCTGTTTCTAGCTCTTCTGGCTGCCTCGACCATAGGCACATCGTACTGTTGTAGAGTTTCTCTGATGTTATCCTTCCATCTTGTTCTTGGTCTACCCCGTGCTCTACATCCTTCTTCTCTTCCCATGTACGCTTTGTATGGTATGGTGTCACAAGGCATTCTCTCTAAGTGGGCAAACCATTTCACTTGCTGTCTTTGTATGTAATCCAGAATTGGTTCTGTGCCGACCTGTTCTCTTATGATCTCATTTCTGATCTTATCTCTTATGGTCACTCCTACAGCCCTTCTCAGACATCTCATTTCCATGGTTACTAATTTTATTTTATGGTTTGTTGTGAGTGACCATGTCTGGCATTGGTAGCACAGAGTTGGAATAAATATGCTTTGAATAAGATGTCTCTTTGTGCTGATTGGGATTGTCTTATGCTGTAAGAGGGGGGCTAGCTGTCCCAATACTTTGTTTGCTTTACTGCATCTAATGACAGAGTCACCACTGGAAAACTAAGAACAGTAGTAAACTTGGTACCATTAACTGATTTCATAAAACATCAGAGAATAAAATGGTTTGGTCAACTGGTCAGAATAGAGCAAAATCAACCAGCAGCTGGAGCCTACTTCATGAGAAAAGCAGGCTACAAGGCAAGGGGCTGACTAAGAAAGATTTGGGTGGATTGAGTAAAAGAGACACTACAGAAACACAGTATGACAGACATTATTACAAGCTAAGCAACTAGCAAAAGACAGGAAACTACATATAACTCTTATCTGTGATGCTTTGTGGTATAAGCAATAAGGATAGAAGAAAAGCAATATACAGTCTTAATGTCCTGTTTAATGTACAGTCCTCATGTCCTGTGTCTGGTAACTACAATGTCCTGTCTAGTAACCTTGATGTCCTGGCAAGTAATCAAGGTGTCCTGTAAGATGTTCTGCTTAAATTGTTGACTTTGTTGCCTCAGTGAGGACTTTGAAAGGTCTGCTCTGGTTGTCCTTCTTTCAGTGAAGGCTTTTTATCATGTATAGCAGATTTAACAGAACAACCAATCATGATATGTACAGAAAACCCAAACTCAAAACAAGCAATAGACTTCAAGTGTCTGGGAGTATGATATCATCTTCCTTTTATTTCTTCTCCTACTCCTTTTCCTTCTCCTCCTTTTTCTTCTCCTCCTACTTTTTCTTCTCCTCCTACTTTTTCTTCTCCTCCTCCTTTTTCTTCTCCTCCTCCTTTTTCTTCTCCTCCTCCTTTTTCTTCTCCTCCTCCTTTTCCTTCTCCTCCTCCTTTTTCTTCTCCTCCTACTTTTCCTTCTCCTACTCCTTTTCCTTCTCCTCCTCCTTTTTTCTTCTCCTCCTCTCTTTTTCTTCTTCTTTTTCTTCTCCTTTTCCTTCTCCTGAGTTTTTCTTCTCCTCCTTTTTTTTCTCCTTTTTCTTCTCCTCCTACTTTTTCTCCTCCTCCTTTTTCTTCTCCTTTTTCTTCTCCTCCTACTTTTTCTCCTCCTCCTTTTTCTTCTCCTTTTTCTTCTCCTCCTACTTTTTCTCCTCCTCCTCTTTTTTTCTTCTCCTTTTCCTTCTCCTCCTCCTTTTCCTTCTCCTTTTTTCTTCTCCTCCTCCTTTTTCTTCTCCTTTTTCTTCTCCTACTTTTTCTTCTCCTCCTCCTTTTCCTTCTCCTCCTCCTTTTTTCTTCTCATTTTTCTTCTCCTTTTTCTTCTCCTTCTCCTCCTACTTCTCCTCCTTCTCCTCTTCCTTCTTCTTCTCCTCCTCCTCCTCCCCCTCTTTCTCCTTCTCCTCTTCCTCTTTCTTCTGTTTCTCCTCCTCCTTCTGTTTTCTCCTTCTTCTTCTCCTCCTTCTTCTTTTTGTTTTCCTTTTTTTCCTCCTCCTCCTCTTTCTCCTTCTTCTTCTCCTCCTTCTTCTTCTTCTGCCCTTTATCTCAAATTGAGCATATGCCTTCAACCAACCCATGCCACGTTGTCCTATCCTTTGCTTTTGCTTGCATCCCACCCCATGTCCCCCCTATCTTTTCAACTTCACTCTCTAAAGTAAAGTATCATGCAAAGAAATGAAAAAAATATACACAGAATATTGTTGGAATAAAGGAAATCAAATTATTGGACAGATCTCACCAATATTGCAGAACACATATGTGTCCTTGTTGTTTCAGTGAGGACATGTTGGAGAGACTGCAGCGACTGCAAGATTGTGATGGACTACCCAAGTAAGATTCTCAACGTTAAATGTATAACAGATGTTTCTCTTATCTGCATGCACACATAGATGGTCTAAGTGTACAGTCATAGGTTGACGGACAGGTGCCAGACAGGTTGACCGGTAGGTAGATAGACAGGTGTGCCAACATCTGGGCAGGTTGACAAACAGTTTAACGCACAGGTGGGCTGACAGTTTGACAGGTGACCAGAAAGTTTAACAGACAGTTGGGCAAACAGGTTAACAGACAGTTGGCCAAACAGGTTAACAGACAGTTGGCCAAACAGGTTAACAGTCAGTTGGGCACACAGATTAACAGACAGTTGGCCAAACAGCTTGGCAGACAGATTAATACAGATGGGCAAACAGGTTGAAAGACAGGTGGGTAGACAGACAGGTTAACATGTGGATAGACGGGTTAACAGCCATGTGGTCAGACATGTTGAAAGCTGGGCAGACAGACAGTGAGATGCACACAGTTTGATATACAGGTGTTAAGACAGCCAGATGGATACACATATTGGTAAACAGGTGGGCTGATGGATGCAGAGAAAGAGACAGATCACAAGAAGAATGAGAGAATCATGTCTGTTTGACATTGGGCAGTCATGCTGGTGTGTTGATCTCACTCAACATATTACCTGCAGGGTGAAGCTGGCCAGCCCTGATGAGTTCTTCTCTTCCATTGAACGGGAAAACACAAACTTGCTGTGTCGCTGGAGGGGCGAGCTGTACCTGGAGCTGCACAATGGCACATACACCACGTGGGCCAAGGTAGGTGGTGCTAGCAGTAACTGTGTCTGTTGAGTGGGTCAGAATGTGATTTAGTGCACAGCTGTGGTGGTGTAACTAAAATCGTACAGTGCACAGCTGTTATGGTGTAGTTTAAGATTGTACAGTGCACAGCTGTGGTATTGTAATTTAAGTAATTGCAACATTGTTCAGTGCACAGCTGTGGCAGTGTAACCATAAGATTATCATAAGATTGTACAGTGCACAGCTGCTATATTGTAACCATATGATTCTTCAGTGCACAGCTATATCATTGTAACCATAAGATTGTACAGTGCACAGCTAGATGTTGTAATTACTAAATTGTACAGTGCACAGCTGTGGCATCATACCATAAGACTGTACAGTGCACAGCTGTGGCATCATACCATAACAATGAACAGTGCACAGCTGTGGAATTGAAACCATAAGATTGTACAGTGCACAGCTTGGGATTGTAACCATTAGATTGTACAGTGCACAGCTGTGGTATTGTAACCATACAATTGTACAGTGCACAGCTGTGGAATTGTAACCATAAGATCGTACAGTGCACAGCTATAGCATTGAAGCCATAAGATTTTACAGTGCACAGCTTGGTATTGTAACCATTAGATTGTACAGTGCACAGCTGTGGTATTGTAACCATAGAATTGTACACTGCACAGCTGCAGAATTGTAACCATAAGATCATACAGTGCACAGATATAGCATTGAAGCCATAAGATTTTACAGTGCATAGTTTGGTATTGTAACCATTAGATTGTACAGTGCACAGCTGTGGCATTGTAACCATTAGATTGTACAGTGCATACAGTGTGGCATTGTAACCATAAGATTGTTCAGTGCATAGCTGTGAAATTGTAACCATAAGATTGCACAGTGCACAGCTGGGTATTGTAGCTATCAAATGTGTACATTAACAAAGATTAAGTGTAGCCTGTTGACCTGTACACAGGTGAAGAAGTACAACCGCCAGTGTGAGGTGCTGCTGCAGGAACTAGAGGCTGTAGCCACCATGGCCTGTGTGAGGGTGCCAGACTTCCCGTACCCACACGAGGAGCTGGACAGACTGTGGAAGTTGTTGTTGTTGAACCAGTTCCATGATGTTTTACCTGGCAGTTCCATTAACCAGGTGGGTTGTTATTGCAGTTAGTATAGGGTAAGTTCCGTTTAACTAATGTTTTTCTACTTCCATTTAACTAATGTTTTTCTAACGAGTGTAGAGTTAGTTCCATTAACCAGGTGGGTTATTATAACCAGCATAATGTTATTTCCATTTATCTCATGTTATTACAACCAGTTTAGGGTGAGTTCCTTTAATTGGATGGGGTATTGTAACCAGTGCAAGGTTAGTTCCAATAGTGTGATGAGGTATTGTAACCAGTGCAAGGTTAGTTCCAATAATGTGATGAGGTACTGTAATTAGTGTAGGATTAGTTCCATTAATGTGTTGAGTTATTGTAATTAGTGCAGGAAAAGTTCCTTTAATGTGATGAGTTATAATAATTAGTATAGGATTAGTTCCATTATTGTGATGAAACAGGTTCTAATAATGTGATGAGGTATTGTAATTAGTGTAGGATTAGTTCCATTAATGTGATGACTTATTTTACCAGTGTAGGGTTAGTTCTATTAATCAGTTGACTTACCATAACCGGAAAATAACCGGAAAAGGGGGGGGGGGGGGGGGGGGGCAGCCATTAATAAGTTTACTTATCATAACCAAGGGGGGTAAATTTGCTTTAATTTGCACCACCAGGTTGAAGAGGACTGATGTGAGATAAAATATGTAGGTGTTCTCACATGTTAGGATTCTGTGTTCGTTAAAAATTTTAAACCTTTACCTCACCTATTTACAGGTGTTTCAAGATGCTGTCGGTTACTATCAAGGTGAATATATTAAAACATTTGCCGTCTTTTTTAGGATTAAATTTTTGTTATTTGAAGCCCTACCCTGGCTCTTGCCAGGAGCCACAGCCAGGCCATAAATATGGTCTAATGGCTGAACGCAGTTTCTGGATCTCTCCACGGTGATCCTCATCCACATGGTGACACTTTGTGTCATCAGATGTTTATTGCTTGTGTGATGTCCTGGTGGGGTAGAAAGTCAGTCATCAAGGTGAGTCTGTGATGTGACCTTACGGTTGTATCTAACTGGATGGCTGTATGTGTATGGATTGTTATATATTTTATCCATTTGTATCATTACTGTATGGCAAACTAGTGGAGGTAAATTTGCCTAGAGAAACCACACAACAGCCAGGGGCTGCTGTGGTTGGTTCTGCAACATCCTGTAGAGGATACGCAACTAACTAACTAATTATTACTGTTACATTAAATTCTGTAATCTTCCTCATCTTGTGCTCTCTATCACCCAGTGGAGCATAGGCCCTCAACCAACTCATGCCATGTTGTCCTATCATTTGCTATCGCATGCAGTTCACCCCATACCCTCCACATCTTACTAACTTCATTATCTAGTTCCTTCTGCATGGGGTGGGGAGGGCCTGCCTTCTTGTTACATTATCAGATTTTGTCAGTTTCTGTCCTAGTTGTATCAGAAGTTAGTTGTGCATCCTTTATAGGATGTTGCAGAACCAACCCCAGCATTTCTGGACGGTTTGTTGTATCACTAGGCAATTTTATATCTAGTAGTTTAAGGAATGGCTGGTTGAGAGGAGCGGCTGGCCGTACAGTTAAGTATGCTAGTCTGTCATGCAGGAGACCCAAGTTTAGAATCCTCAGTAAAGTTATGGATTTTATCTGTCAGGGGGGCCCAAAAATAAAATCTCAACCTGCGCAGTCTGTGGCAACAGCACTAACCATATGGCCCTAAATCCTCAGGCTCAGAAGACCCCCTGCCTACACCACAAAAGTGGTAAACAGAGACAGAATTGGCAGTTTGCTACTACTTCTGAATGGACAGCTCTTGATACTACTATTGAAACCAACGCAAGGCAATCTACAGTTAGATAGTCCACAAATCTATCCCAGCACCATAGAATTATTTAACGTGTTCACAGAGCCTAAGCACTGTCTGAAAGGTGTGGTCATGCCTGGCACTGCAGCCAGAAGTGTTGGGGGCAACTAGCTTTCCTAGGAGGGTGAAAAGTGAAAATAAGTAGCCTGCTGCTGTCCCGTGATTGCACAAGCTAAACCCATCATCCTGTGGAGCAGACTGGAAACTGTATCCATGAGGATACAGACTAACGGGGAAATGGCCACCAAGAGAGAAGTGGGCCCTGCCAGGGTTGAAATACTGCCCGTGATGCACCATGCTGTTGACAAACAGAGGGTTGAAATACTGCCGGCGATGCACCATGCTGTTGACAAACAGAGGGTTGAAATACTGCCCGTGATGCACCATGCTGTTGACAAACAGAGGGTTGAAATACTGCCCGTGATGCACCATGCTGTTGACAAACAGAGGGTTGAAATACTGCCGGCGATGCACCATGCTGTTGACAAACAGAGGGTTGAAATACTGCCCGTGATGCACCATGCTGTTGACAAACAGAGGGTTGAAATACTGCCGGCGATGCACCATGCTGTTGACAAACAGAGGGTTAAAATACTGCCCGTGATGCACCATGCTGTTGACAAACAGAGGGTTGAAATACTGCCCGTGATGCACCATGCTGTTGACAAACAGAGGGTTGAAATACTGCCCGTGATGCACCATGCTGTTGACAAACAGAGGGTTGAAATACTGCCCGTGATGCACCATGCTGTTGACAAACAGAGGGTTGAAATACTGCCCGTGATGCACCATGCTGTTGACAAACAGAGGGTTGAAATACTGCCCGTGATGCACCATGCTGTTGACAAACAGAGGGTTGAAATACTGCCCGTGATGCACCATGCTGTTGACAAACAGAGGGTTGAAATACTGCCGGCGATGCACCATGCTGTTGACAAACAGATCATTGAAAGAAACATACAAGTATTAGAAATGTGATGTTTTAGAAAAATTCTTGGCATATCATACAGAGACCACATTACAAACGAAGAGGTTCACCATGAAATTATACAGCACATTGGCAACTATGAACTCTCTTTTAACTACAGTGAAAAGGCGAAAAATGCAATGGTATGGACATGTAATAAGATTTAACGGCCTCTCAAAAGCAATACTGTAGGGCTCAGTAGAGGGAAAGAGAGATGAGACAGACCGAGAGAGAAATGGTTACAGAACCTGACTGACTGGACAGGCCTCAGGCATGCAACCATGAAGTCCATCGCAGCTGACCGCCAAAGGTGGAGAGAGCTGATCAGACAGTCAACAGAAACTGGTGACCCAATGATACGTAGTGTTACGGGATGATGATGATGATGAGTGTCTAAGCCACAGACGCCGATCCTAGTTGTATATTCTTTCGCTTGTAATGTTCATGCACTTGTGTATTCAGAGACATTAGTCAGTCTCTTTTGCCGTCATCTACAGATATAGAGAGGTCAGCAAATGCACTGATCAACAAAGCTGTAGCCTGCTGTGCCCACAGCCAGGTAAATTATGCTTGTCTTTGTGGATGTCCTTTGTTAGTCAGGCGGTCACTGCTGCCACTTCCCCTTCACAGGACCTATTTGGAAAGAAAAGGGAAGAGGGAGGGGGAGGGGGGGGGGGGGCATTAGACCCATTACTCTTGTTCTTCTTTTATTTCTTCTTCTTCTCTTCCACCTTGTACCTCATCGAAGTGTCAGGGGGAGATGTAGCATTTGTTGATGAGCTCTGTCAAGAGCACTATTAAGACTGATGCTTATTTCTGTAAGGCTGTTCTTAACGCCATCACTTCATATTTTTCTAGGTCTTCCACTCGCTCTGTACCCATTGTAACGTTTTAATGT
This sequence comes from Candidula unifasciata, assembly GCA_905116865.2. Lineage (NCBI taxonomy): Eukaryota > Metazoa > Mollusca > Gastropoda > Stylommatophora > Geomitridae > Candidula > Candidula unifasciata. Next base: position 61,439 of record CAJHNH020000646.1, read on the forward strand.
GCCTCGCTGTGGCGGATAGTACCAGGGCATTCTTGTTAGGTGTGCAAACCACTTCATTTGTTGTTCTTTGATGACTTGTAAGACTGGATTTATTCCTAGCATTTGTCTGATTTCATGATTTCGTATTCTCTTTCCTTGAAATTCCTGCAGCTCTTCTAAGGCATTTCATCTCTGTTGTCACAATTTTACGTTCATTGTAGGATGTAAGTGTCCATGTTTGGCACTGATAGCATAGTATTGGCCAAAAAATAGTTCTGAGAAGATTCACTTACTCAAGGCGGCTAATTACGGGTGTTTTCTTCAAAGTTTAAGTGCATTTGCCTGAGTAGCAAGGAACCAGCAGTCTGCATATAAATAAGCCAGCTCTGTGGAATATATTAGTCATGCCCTTGTGGGATGTAATTTTTCATTATTCGCAGCCCCCACCCTGGCTTTTGCCGGGGGCCCTGAATATAGCCAGGCCATAAATATGGCTTAACGGCTGAAAGAGGTTTCTGGGACCTCTCTACGGGTGATCCTTATCCACATGGTGGCACTTTGTGTCACCAGGTGTTTATCGCTTGTGTGATGTCCTGTGGGGTACAACAAGAGAGAGAGAGAGAGAAAAACATGGATGTGCATGGGGAAGGCAAGTTCTGTAACAAGACCACAGTCCAAAAAGACGAACAACCAGAACTTTCCATCAAAGTTTACAGCCGGTGAATGCTAAGACAAACATTGTTCTTTGGTCACATAATGAAAAGAGAGACATTGGAAGACATCATGACAACTGGAAAGATCAGTGGAAATAGGGGTAGAGGCAGACCAAGACAGATAATGCTGGATGGGCTGAAACAATGGCAGGGAGAGATATCATCAAGAGAGCTGTTCTGGGCAACCAGAGATTGGGATCTGTGGAGATGCATGAGCACCTGTGCCAGTTGGCATGGTATGTGATGATGATGATAAATGCTAAGAAGAGGAAGAAGAGATGTCAATGCTTTTTTATGTGAAGAAGGAAGAGAATATGGTGTAAATATTTGTTATGTGTGTTTATCTTGCATAATTGTATGTGGACGTACGTCTTATATAACTTTGCATAACTTTATGCACATGTGTGTACATTTTATTTAGTTGTGTGTACTTTTCATCCATTTGTGCCTACAGGTCATCTAGTTGTATATTTATCTGCCATCTAGTTATGTCTACACAGTCTAGTTATATGTGTACCTGACATCTAGTTGTGTCTACACAGTCTAGATATATGTGTACCTGACATCTAGTTGTGTCTACACAGTCTAGATATATGTGTACCAGACATCTAGTTATGTCTACACAGTCTAGATATATGTGTACCAGACATCTAGTTGTGTCTACACAGTCTAGTTATATGTGAACCTGACATCTAGTTGTGTCTACACAGTCTAGATATATGTGTACCAGACATCTAGTTATGTCTACACAGTCTAGTTATATGTGTACCTGACATCTGGTTGTGTCTACACAGTCTAGTTATATGTGTACCTGACATCTAGTTGTGTCTACAGTCTAATTATATGTGTACCTGACATCTAGTTGTGTCTACACAGTCTAGATATATGTGTACCTGACATCTAGTTGTGTCTACACAGTCTAATTATATGTGTACCTGACATCTAGTTGTGTCTACACAGTCTAATTATATGTGTACCTGACATCTAGTTGTGTCTACACAGTCTAGTTATATGTGTACCTGACATCTGGTTGTGTCTACACAGTCTAGATATATGTGTACCTGACATCTAGTTGTGTCTACACAGTCTAATTATAAGTGTACCTGACATCTAGTTGTGTCTACACAGTCTAATTATATGTGTACCTGACATCTAGTTGTGTCTACACAGTCTAGTTATATGTGTACCTGACATCTGGTTGTGTCTACACAGTCTAGATATATGTGTACCTGACATCTAGTTGTGTCTACAGTCTAATTATATGTGTACCTGACATCTAGTTGTGTCTACACAGTCTAATTATATGTGTACCTGACATCTAGTTGTGTCTACACAGTCTAATTATATGTGTACCTGACATCTGGTTGTGTCTACACAGTCTAGATATATGTGTACCTGACATCTAGTTGTGTCTACACAGTCTAGTTATATGTGTACCTGACATCTAGTTGTGTCTACACAGTCTAGATATATGTGTACCTGACATCTAGTTGTGTCTACACAGTCTAGTTATATGTGTACCTGACATCTAGTTGTGTCTACACAGTCTAGTTATAAGTGTACCTGACATCTAGTTGTGTCTACACAGTCTAGTTATATGTGTACCAAACATCTAGTTATGTCTACACAGTCTAGATATATGTGTACCTGACATCTAGTTGTGTCTACACAGTCTAGTAATATGTGTACCTGACATCTAGTTGTGTCTACACAGTCTAGTAATATGTGTACCTGACATCTAGTTGTGTCTACACAGTCTAGTTAAATGTGTACCAGATATCTAGTTGTGTCTACACAGTCTAGTTATATGTGTACCTGACATCTGGTTGTGTCTACACAGTCTAATTATATGTGTACCTGACATCTAGTTGTGTCTACACAGTCTAGTTAAATGTGTACCAGACATCTAGTTGTGTCTACACAGTCTAGTTATATGTGTACCTGACATCTAGTTGTGTCTACACAGTCTAGATATATGTGTACCAGACATCTAGTTATGTCTACACAGTCTAGATATATGTGTACCAGTCATCTAGTTGTGTCTACACAGTCTAGTTATATGTGAACCTGACATCTAGTTGTGTCTACACAGTCTAGATATATGTGTACCAGACATCTAGTTATGACTACACAGTCTAGTTATATGTGTACCTGACATCTGGTTGTGTCTACACAGTCTAGTTATATGTGTACCTGACATCTAGTTGTGTCTACAGTCTAATTATATGTGTACCTGACATCTAGTTGTGTCTACACAGTCTAATTATAAGTGTACCTGACATCTAGTTGTGTCTACACAGTCTAATTATATGTGTACCTGACATCTAGTTATGTCTACACAGTCTAGTTATATGTGTACCTGACATCTAGTTGTGTCTACACAGTCTAGATATATGTGTACCAGACATCTAGTTATGTCTACACAGTCTAGATATATGTGTACCAGTCATCTAGTTGTGTCTACACAGTCTAGTTATATGTGAACCTGACATCTAGTTGTGTCTACACAGTCTAGATATATGTGTACCAGACATCTAGTTATGACTACACAGTCTAGTTATATGTGTACCTGACATCTGGTTGTGTCTACACAGTCTAGTTATATGTGTACCTGACATCTAGTTGTGTCTACAGTCTAATTATATGTGTACCTGACATCTAGTTGTGTCTACACAGTCTAGATATATGTGTACCTGACATCTAGTTGTGTCTACACAGTCTAATTATATGTGTACCTGACATCTAGTTGTGTCTACACAGTCTAATCATATGTGTACCTCACATCTAGTTGTGTCTACACAGTCTAGTTATATGTGTACCTGACATCTGGTTGTGTCTACACAGTCTAGATATATGTGTACCTGACATCTAGTTGTGTCTACACAGTCTAATTATAAGTGTACCTGACATCTAGTTGTGTCTACACAGTCTAATTATATGTGTACCTGACATCTAGTTATGTCTACACAGTCTAGTTATATGTGTACCTGACATCTAGTTGTGTCTACACAGTCTAGATATATGTGTACCTGACATTTAGTTGTGTCTACAGTCTAATTATATGTGTACCTGACATCTAGTTGTGTCTACACAGTCTAATTATATGTGTACCTGACATCTAGCTGTGTCTACACAGTCTAATTATATGTGTACCTGACATCTGGTTGTGTCTACACAGTCTAGATATATGTGTACCTGACATCTAGTTGTGTCTACACAGTCTAATTATATGTGTACCTGACATCTAGTTGTGTCTACATAGTCTAGTTATATGTGTACCTGACATCTGGTTGTGTCTACAGTCTAGTTATATGTGTACCTGACATCTAGTTGTGTCTACACAGTCTAATTATATGTGTACCTGACATCTAGTTGTGTCTACACAGTCTAGTTATATGTGTACCTGACATCTAGTTGTGTCTACACAGTCTAGTTATATGTGTACCTGACATCTAGTTGTGTCTACACAGTCTAGTTATATGTGTACCTGACATCTAGTTGTGTCTACACAGTCTAGTTATATGTGTACCTGACATCTAGTTGTGTCTACACAGTCTAGTTATATGTGTACCTGACATCTAGTTGTGTCTACACAGTCTAGTTATATGTGTACCTGACATCTAGTTGTGTCTACACAGTCTAGTTATGTGTGTACCTGACATCTAGTTGTGTCTACACAGTCTAATTATATGTGTACCTGACATCTAGTTGTGTCTACACAGTCTAGTTATATGTGTACCTGACATCTGGTTGTGTCTACACAGTCTAGATATATATGTACCTGACATCTAGTTGTGTCTACAGTCTAATTATATGTGTACCTGACATCTAGTTGTGTCTACACAGTCTAGTTATGTGTGTACCTGACATCTAGTTGTGTCTACACAGTCTAGTTATATGTGTACCTGACATCTAGTTGTGTCTACACAGTCTAGTCATATGTGTACCTGACATCTAGTTGTGTCTACACAGTCTAGTTATATGTGTACCTGACATCTAGTTGTGTCTACACAGTCTAGTTATATGTGTACCTAACATCTGGTTGTGTCTACACAGTTTAGTTATAAGTGTACCTGACATCTAGTTGTGTCTACACAGTCTAGTTATATGTGAACCTGACATCTAGTTGTGTCTACACAGTCTAGTTATAAGTGTACCTGACATCTAGTTGTGTCTACACAGTCTAGTTATATGTGAACCTGACATCTAGTTGTGTCTACACAGTCTAGTTATAAGTGTACCTGACATCTAGTTGTGTCTACACAGTCTAGTTATATGTGAACCTGACATCTAGTTGTGTCTACACAGTCTAGTTATATGTGTACCTGACATCTAGTTGTGTCTACACAGTCTAGTTATAAGTGTACCTGACATCTAGTTATGTCTACACAGTCTAGTTATAAGTGTACCTGACATCTAGTTGTGTCTACACAGTCTAGTTAAATGTGTACCTGACATCTAGCTGTGTACATTTCATCTGCTTGTTTGTATGCATTTCATTTAGTTATATCTACATTTAATCTAATTATGTATACTGTAATCTAGGTGTGAACATGTAATCTAATTGTATGTGTACACTTCATCTGCTTTTGTGTACATCACATCTAGTTGTCTGTGTACATCCCCAGGCCAGCGAACAGCATGAAATGTATGTTGTAAACACACAAGGGTATGCCAGACACGAGCTTGTAGAGTTACCTGCCAGCGAGCTGGCCGCACCAGCACACAAGAAACGGAGGGCCCAGACAAACAGCCAACTCCTTGATGGTTCGCATCTAGGTTAGTTTGATGAAATCATGGACAGTGGTGTCTAGATTCACTTTGACTGAGTCATTGGTTGCTGGGATCTAATTTAGAATTGACTGAATCAATGACTGCTTGTGTCCCAACTAACTTTTTATGATGTGTAAGCATGAGTGTGTCTGTATATATGAGTGTGTGTGTGTGTGTGTAGTATAAGTGTGCCTGTCTATATAAGTGTGTGTGTGCATGTGTGTGTGTGTCTGCTTATATGAGTGAGTGTGTGTGTAGTATGAGTGTGTATGTATGTATGTATGTATGTATGTATGTATGTATGTATGTATGTATGTATGTATGTATGTATGTATGTATGTATGTATGTATGTATGTATGTATGTATGTATGTATGTATGTATGTATGTATGTATGTATGTATGTGTGTATGTATGAGTGTGTGAGTATATGCATATAAAAGTGATGTGTATATAATAGAGTCTGCATGAATGTATATGTATTTCACTGTATTTGTTAATGTTGCTTGCTGTCATGTATGGGTTAATATAAGCTTGCTATCATGTAGGGGTTATTATAAGCTTGCTGTCCTGTGGGGGTTAATATGAGCTTGCTATCATGTGGGGGGTTAATATAAGCTTGCTGTCATGTAGGCGTTATTATTAGTTTGGTTCTGTAAATATAATGTGTAGTATAAGTGTGCCTGTCTATATAAGTGTGTGTCTGTGTGTGTCTGTCTGTGTTTATATGAGTGAGTGTGTGTGTAGTATGAGTGTGTATGTATGTATGTATATGTGTATGTATGAGTGTTTGAGTATATGCATATAAAAGTGATGTGTATATAATAGTGTCTGCATGGATGTATATGAATTTCACTGTATTTGCTAATGTTGCTTGCTGTCATGTATGGGTTAATATAAGCTTGCTATCATGTAGGGGTTATATAAGCTTGCTGTCCTGTGGGGGTTAATATGAGCTTGCTGTCATGTAGGAGTTATTATTAGTTTGGTTCTGTAAATGTATGTGTAGTTCATCATCATCAAGTACCTTGCCGACTGGTGTGGGTGATCATGCCGTTTCACAATCTGTGATTCACAACTGAATGTATCAGTTCATGTGTTGACACCCCTCCATGCTATGACAAAAGACTTCAAGAATCTTCTCACGCTGTCTTCCTCGGTCTCTCTTTCCACAAATCTTTCCAGCCGTTACAACGTGTTCCATTTTTCCTCTTCTCATAACAAGACCAAAAAATGATGATGACTTCTCTTTCTGATGTTAATGAGCCTCTACGAGCACCTGCCTTTTTCAAAACATTTAGGCACTATTCTTTTCTTGGAAATCACTGTTACTTCTGTCTTCCCATTATTCAAACTGAGGCCCATTTTATCACTTTCTACCACCAACACATACGCCCATTTTATCTCTTTCTACCACCAACATATACGCCCATTTTATCACTTTCTACCACCAACATATATGCCCATTTTATCACTTTCTACCACCACCATATATAATCCCATTTTATCACTTTATACCATCAACACATACGCCCATTTTATCACTTTATACCATCAACATATACGCCCATTTTATTACTTTATACCATCAACATATACGCCCATTTTATCACTTTATACCATCAACATATACGCCCATTTTATCACTTTATACCATCAACACATATGCCCATTTTATCACTTTATACCATCAACACATACGCCCATTTTATCACTTTATACCATCAACATATACGCCCATTTTATCACTTTATACCATCAACATATACGCCCATTTTATCACTTTCTACCATCAACATATACGCCCATTTTATCACTTTATACCATCAACACATACGCCCATTTTATCACTTTATACCATCAACATATACGCCCATTTTATCACTTTCTACCATCAACATATACGCCCATTTTATCACTTTCTACCATCAACATATACGCCCATTTTATCACTTTATACCATCAGCACATACGCCCATTTTATCACTTTATACCATCAACACATACACCCATTTTATCACTTTATACCGTCAACATATACGCCCATTTTATCACTTTCTACCATCAACATATACGCCCATTTTATCACTTTCTACCATCAACATATACGCCCATTTTATCACTTTATACCATCAACATATACGCCCATTTTATCACTTTCTACCATCAACATATACGCCCATTTTATCACTTTCTACCATCAACATATACGCCCATTTTATGACTTTCTACCATCAACATACACGCCCATTTTATCACTTTATACCACCAACATATATGCCCATTTTATCACTTTCTGCCACCAACATATATGCCCATTTTATCACTTTCTGCCACCAACATATATGCCCATTTTATCACTTTCTACTACCAACATAAACGCCCATTTTATCACTTTCTGCCACCAACATATATGCCCATTTTATCACTTTCTACTACCAACATAAACGCCCATTTTATCACTTTATACCACCAACATAAATGCCCATTTTATCACTTTATACCACCAACATAAATGCCCATTTTATCACTTTCTACCACCAACATATATGCCCATTTTATCACTTTCTACCACCAACATAAATGCCCATTTTATCACTTTATACCACCAACATAAATGCCCATTTTATCACTTTCTACCACCAACATAAACGCCCATTTTATCACTTTCTACCACCAACATAAACGCCCATTTTATCACTTTCTACCATCAACATAAACGCCCATTTTATTACTTTCTACCACCAACATAAACGCCCATTTTATTACTTTCTACCACCAACATAAACGCCCATTTTATCACTTTCTACCACCAACATATATGCCCATTTTATCACTTTCTACCACCAACATATACGCCCATTTTATCACTTTATACCACCAACATATACGCCTATTTTATCACTTTCTACCACCAACATATCTATTAATTCCTCTAGTTCTTTCTGACTTGTCACTATCAAGACAGTGTCATCAGCACAACGTAGGCAATGACCACCAGCCACAGTTTCTAGCATATTCGTGATAGATCTCATTATATATTCACTGTACAATGTGTGGCTATTTTTAGTGAGGTAAATGTTGGTAGCAGTATTCTTCTTCTTTCTCATCTGCCTCTTCTTCCCTTCATCTTTTACCACTTCAGGTGTCAAGGAAGATAAAAGTTTCTGCTTCATGCTCTTCTGGCTGACTCAACCACAGACACATTGTGCTGTTGAAGTTTCTCTGATTTTATCTTTACATCATGTTCTTGGACTGTCTTGTACTATACGTCCTTCTCCTCTCTTGGTATATGTCTTGTGTGATATGCTGTCACAGGGCAATCTCTCTAAGTGGCCAAACCATTTAATGTGCTGTCTGTGTATGAAACTTAGAATTGATTCTGCACCAGCTTTTTCTCTGATTTGATCTCTTCTGGTCATTCCTGCAGCCCATCTCAAACATCTTGTTCCTGGGGTTACTAATTAGCAGCCTGCTGTCATATAATTGTTTTGGTCTCCCAGTTGAGGTGCAGGTGCCGCCACTGTGTATCAAGCCCATCAGTCAGTGCCTTGTCAAGCAGACAGAAGAAGACCTTTGCAGTCAGCTCCGTCTCTACAAAGAGGTAATCACCGACTAATTGTCAATGTGATTTTCTCTTCCAAATTTTTTTTAATTTGCTTGTCAGATGGCTTCTTAAAATTAAAGTCGAGAGGTTTGACTTTATTGCGCCAGGCTCAACATATATATGGCTTGGTCTCTCTCGGTGGAGTGGCTAGCCGCCTGCAGAGAGTGTAGCACAAAACACAAACTCCTTAGCTCCTGCGACATTTACCATGGTGAACTGAACAGCACAGCCGTAAAATGTACCCAATGACCGTGGCTTGACCATTTCATCACCGAGACTCCCAAAATGGTTTCTTGAGCCAGGCAGTGCAAGATCTAGAACTTGACTCAGACATAGATCAGGTAGTGCAAGTACATGGATCAGGCACAGAAAGGATGTGTGCAGGCAGACCAGTCACACCCCAGTGCACCATGACATCTCTTTACCTGCAGAGGTAGGGGAAGTCAAAAAAGAGGGGGACAAAGAGGAACATGAATGATATCCCAAAATAATTGGCAGGACTAAATTATTATACACTTGTTTAACAAGCAGAAGACAAAGAAAGATGGCAGGATTTGTGTGCTTGTACCTCCATTGATACACCTCCCCGACCTTAACGGGTCAAGGGTTAAGCTATTTTATGTTAAGCACATGTTATTCTCACTAGACTTGACTATCATGACCATATCTATCTCAGCTTCGTTGTCTTCTGCTTCTTTTTCCACTTCATGTTAACCAGCTTTAAACTCCGGTGGAAGGTTCTGGTTGTTTGACCACTTCTGGACCTCAGTCTTGTTCCAGATCTTGAGTTTTGCATGCACTTGTGGCACAGTCGTGCCTATACATCCCCCAAGAAATAGATGTGCCTAAGTCGGCCAAGTTGAATGAATATGGTTCGTATCTCTCTTCAATCGTACTCAAGAACAAGGCCAGTGATGTAATCAATTACGTAAGAGCTGGTTTATTCATAATATTCTTGTCACACACATTTCATAAATTCAATAAGCAATAGTATATGAACACTCCTTATTACTGGCTATTCGTATGCCTCTACGAGTTCCTTAACCACTGTTCTGGCTAAATTCCAAGTTTAACATATACCTTCTAAACGAAGTAAAGCACTAGTTTTCTCCTAACCGGTCTTTCCAGCGGTTCAGCCCTAACCTGTCCTATCAAGCGGTTCCGTGGCTAACTCTCTGTTCTAGTTAAACTCCAAGTTTAACATATCCTTCTAAACGAAGTACAGCACTGGTGTTCTCAACTGGTCTCTCAAGCTGTATGGTCCTAACTGTCCTCTCCAGCGGTTCCGGGGCTAACTTTATTCTCCCGCTTTCGCGCTCTTTCTGGCGTACCTTCTTAATCACCCCCCTGTCACCTGTCTTTGGTGGTCACGTTTGGATGAACGTATCTCTTCGGCTGGTCACAGTGCATGTGCTCGCTCACGGGCACTCGTCGAATGTTTCATCCCTCACTGTCAGATGTCATGGCGGTTATCATGAAGATGTTCTGCATAGTTGGCTAGGCCATGGCTTTCTAATCACCCATTTCTGTCATTTCACACAGTGATGGATTAGTACGCCGTGTGGTGGTCTGAAATGTATGCTTTGTTCATTTAACCCCTTTCTGCTTATACTTCATTACACACTTGCATTTCACAGATCTAACTTATATGTATGCAGACTGCTGGTTCCTCGGGCAGATGCACTCAGACTTCAAAGGAAACACCCCTAAATAGTCGACTTTTATGACATGCTTGTTGTGTGGGCAGTTGGCTTGTTCTTTATTTCCCCTTACATGGGGCCCTCGGGAGCCACAGGATGTAGGAGACTGCAAGATGAGGAGAAGCATCATCGCCATTGAGCCAGTTGGCATGACACATGCTGATGATAACATAGTTATGTATTTCTGCTTTATGCATGAGAATGAACCTGTTTCCCAGGTCGAACCAGCCTTAAACGAGTACCAGGTAATGTCCTGGGAAGTAAAGGCGACTGGCTTGATGGCTTACCATATCACATACACCGAGTGCCGTTTGTTCTTTAAAATATAGGTCTAGCCCTATATTCCCTATACGCTTAAAGGAGTGGAAAAGAGTCCTCTACTTTACTTTTGTGTGAGTAGTTCCATATGTTTGAGGTGCTTGATTTCACTACAGACGGGTTGCCACATAACTGCCTCATTCCTGTGTCAGTCCCAGCAAAATCGTGAAGCTTGCACATGCAAAGGGCAGCTGTCAGATGTGCCAGCACTAACATTCCCACACCATATTGCAGATCACTCATGCAAGCAGTCACTTATGAAAACCAGCTATACATGCCATACTGCAAAAACATAATCAACTACTCTGTATTTTAAATGCAATTCACTGCAGTGTCATCAGATGTACAACAGAAAAAAAAAGAAAGTATTCCACTTGAAATCCACAACTCACAGTGACACACTAACTATTCAGCTCAGTAGGTGGGCAATGGAACCTTTAGACTGACAGTCCAGAAAAGGGGAATATGCATCAGTAAGTCGTGGCTAGAAATAAATGGCTTTTCAGAGCGTCAGCCGCATACCATATTCAACCAGAAATTCAAAGGCTCCTTAACTCTTATTTATGTATTGCTGTTGTTTGCTTACAAGATGTCATTCATCTTACGGTGTATATTTTTTAAATTAAGCATGTGCTGTCTTTCTTATGCACAGGATGACCACTTTGTCCTGAGTAATGGTCAAGTGAGGGCAGAGTTGGATTCCTTAGGTCGCCTTGTATCACTGACTTGCTTTGATAAAAGAACAAACAGGTACAGACATATCAGTTACAGCAAACAGCATCTCTTTTTATAACCTTTTATTAAGTTCACTTTGTTTTATTTCTTGTCTGTCTGTATGTTTTATGTGAGCCTCGGTAACACTCACCTGCCAGCCTGAAGATCTTGTGTTTGAATCCTCACTGGGTCGGTTTCAACAGTAAAAGTTGACCTTGGCTTCTAAGTTGACATAGCTTAGAAATAGAAACCAGAATGTTACAATAAGTTACAAATAGTCGAATCACATGAGTCTTGCATCATTTGCCCAATGCTTCACTAGCATCATCTTTTTCTTTTCGTTCATCTTGAGTGAGGTAACTGCATTGTGCCTGTTTACAGCAGAGCTGCGATATTTGCACCTTTTGACCGATACATCCGACTTGATCAATCATTTGTTGACTGGATAGTTTCCGGAGACACGACGTGTCCTTGTTTGTGTGGTGTTCTCTGTTTTTCCCATTTTCTACAGGTATTACCCCTGAAGCCCCTCTCCAGGGCATCTATGCATAGACAGTTAGGCCCTCAAGGGAAGGCAGGGGCAGATCATGGGCATTCCCCGCCATCCAAGAAGAGTACCATGAGTGCAGAGTTGACACATGACACTGTGGTCCTGGGCTCACCGAAGAAATTATCAAGTCCTGCACACAAGACTGCTTAACCTCGCATCCTTATATTGAGCATCCCATTTGTCACAGGTTGCGTCCTTTGGCAACCCACAGGTCCAGGATTTTGATGACCACACATATAGGCTCATCCTTCTTCACATGAGACACTTTAACGTTGTTTCTTCTGGACACTTAGCACGACAATGTGAATAGAGCATGACTCCGACGTGGCTTCCCCTACTTGATCCTGACAATTTGGTGAGTGGGGCTAGTGATAATGGACATCTGAACCTTTCTGCCAACCAGTAGGACTTTTGATGGTCAGACATGAAAGACTTTCCTATGATGCTATGGAACTCGTATCTGACAGACATTTGGGCCTAATCAGCAGAATGACAGTGGCAGATTTTTGTCATGTGTTTCAACTCAGTGCCAACAGTGTTGAGGATCGACAAGGGATGTGCAAAGACAACACTTTACCACGAAAAACCGCCCACAGGAGATGTTGATCTTCTAAGCTGCAGGGCAAATCTCTTGGTCGTCTAGGGCTGAGTCTCAGCAGTTCTTTCACTCATCAGACGTTTTAACCAAAAGTTTTCATTTGGCAGTAAATCTTACTAGCAATATGTCAGATTTGGCAAGTGGACTGTCAATGGTTATATTTTGCGACAAGTGGACTGTGAATGGTTATATTTTGCGACAAGTGGACTGTGAATGGTTATATTTTGCGACAAGTGGACTGTGAATGGTTATATTTTGCGACAAGTGGACTGTGAATGGTTATATTTTGCGACAAGTGGACTGTGAATGGTTATATTTTGCGACAAGTGGACTGTGAAATGGTTATATTTTGCGACAAGTGGACTGTGAATGGTTATATTTTGCGACAAGTGGACTGTGAATGGTTATATTTTGCGACAAGTGGACTGTGAATGGTTATATTTTGCGACAAGTGGACTGTGAATGGTTATATTTTGCGACAAGTGAACTGTGAATGGTTATATTTTGCGACAAGTGGACTGTGAATGGTTGAATTGTGTGGCAGGTGACTAGGGTGACAAATGGTGTCTGTATTGTGTGACAAGAGGCTTATGAATAGCTATTTTGTGTGAGAAGTGACTAGTATTGTGTGAAAAGTGGCTTTTGAATATCTATATTGTGAAGAAGTGACTAGTATTGTATGTCAAGTGGTTTATAAATAGCTATATTGTGTGACAAGTGACTAGTAGTATGTGACAGGTGGCTTGTGAATGGTGTTATATTGTGTGTAATAAATGGTCCACTGTGTGACCTGACTATATTTGTTTCCAGATGGTCCAAGGAAGCCATTGACAGCCAGCATCCAGCAACCAGTTCATCCTGTATGATGATGTACCCCTCTACTGGGACGCCTGGGATGTGATGGACTACCATCTAGAGACCAGGTCAGTTTGTCCACCTGCAAGTATCTTCTGGATATATTACCCAGGCAATGTAGGCATGTTTGGGAATGTTTAGGCCTGACTGGCCCTTTAGTTGGGCGATGTACTGCAGCTGCACAAAACAGAAGTGATCTCTCACCTCTAAGGTGAGGTAACAAGTAAAATGGAAGATATTGAAACCCCACACCTAGAGAGAATGTTGCAGTGGAAAGTGCTTGAGATCTTTTGGTGCTACTGAAGACTCGGAAGAATAGAAGTATGTATAGTTAACCAGATGACAGTAGATACTATCAGTATGGAAAGTCTTTGCTGGCCGTTGAGGAGAGTTAGTTAGTTGTGTATCCTTTTCAGGACATTGCAGAACCAACACAGCATTTTTTGGCTGTTGTTTTTCTAGGCAAATTTTACATTCAATAGTTTGTCAGTGCTTTCTTAACAGTCAGCTCTCGGTACCACAGTCAAAACCAACAGAAGACAAATTGTCCGCAGCTGGGATCGAACCCGGCACCCTGGCATTACAAAGTGAGTTCACAATGCCTAAGCCACAGATGCCGATGTTGAGGAGAGAGATGGTGCTTAAACAGGCCTGTCCTGAACGATTTGATGTTGAATCTTTACCTAGATAAACCCAGAATGTATCCTCTTCTTTCTTCAGCATGTTGTGCGAGTAACATCTACCTGCATCTTCTTGTTCAGCATGTTGTGCGAGCAACATCTACCTGCATCTTCTTGTTCAGCATGTTGTGCGAGCAACATCTACCTGCATCTTCTTGTTCAGCATGTTGTGCGAGTAACATCTACCTGCATCTTCTTGTTCAGCATGTTGTGCGAGTAACATCTACCTGCATCTTCTTGTTCAGCATGTTGTGCGAAGCAACATCTACCTGCATCTCTTGTTCAGCATGTTGTGCGAGCAACATCTACCTGCATCTTCTTGTTCAGCATGTTGGTGCGAGTAACATCTACCCTGCATCTTCTTGTTCAGCATGTTGTGTGAGGAACATCTACCTGCATCTTCTTGTTCAGCATGTTGTGCGAGTAACTCTACCTGCATCTTCTTGTTCAGCATGTTGTGCGAGTAACATCTACCTGCATCTTCTTGTTCAGCATGTTGTGCGAGTAACATCTACCTGCATCTTCTTGTTCAGCATGTTGTGCGAGCAACATCTACCTGCATCTTCTTGTTCAGCATGTTGTGCGAGTAACATCTACCTGCATCTTCTTGTTCAGCATGTTGTGCGAGTAACATCTACCTGCATCTTCTTGTTCAGCATGTTGTGCGAGTAACATCTACCTGCATCTTCTTGTTCAGCATGTTGTGCGAGTAACATCTACCTGCATCTTCTTGTTCAGCATGTTGTGCCAGTAACATCTACCTGCATCTTCTTTCTTCAGCATGGCAAGCCCTTCAGGTTCATTGCTGCAGATATCACCCACCTCTGTTGATTTCTGTGGCTGGCCTTCTCTTTCCAGCTGGTGACTCCATGTGTTTGTATGGGATGACAGTTGATTATATTTAGGGCAGGTGGTAACATATTTGATCTTGTGAAATATAAAAACGTAGTTAATCATATTTGTGTCAGGATGATTAATAACATTTATGAAAAGTAATAACATTTTTATTTGTGATCTTTGCTGAAGATCCCCTCTTGTGTTAATTTCTTTGACTGGTCTTCTCTTTCCAGCTGCGGTATTTGTTTGTCTTTCTGTTTATTATCTCTCCACAGTCTTTTTGGTCTGCCTCATTGTCTACTCACATCAAAACTCTTGTGTACACAGTTTTGCTCTTTGTTATCGGCCATTCTCTCTATCTATATGTCACAACTGCTGTGGTCTATTAGTCCTTCTGATGTCAGTTGTTGATTTAAACATATTGTGCTTTATTTATTTATTTTTAATTTTTTTTTAATATTCCGGTGTGTATCATTTTGTTTCTGTATATTCATAAAATATTATGCCCTAAACAGGCATATTTAATAAGTTAATCGGAATTGGAACTCTTCACTTGCTGCTGAAGATAGGGACAGAGCGCTTATGGGGGTGCCCCGAGTGCTGTGATGTCGATTCTTAATTCAACATTTAATAAGTTAAATGTTTTGTTCGTGACACACTCTTCACATGCATGATTCACAAACCCCAGCAAGATTTTTAAAAAAAAGCTAAAGTTGGGAGATGTGAACCAGAGTCATTGCACACAGTTATAAATTAGTGCTCTGCCACCAGTACGGACAGCTGATAAGAAGCTTTCTGCCTGTGTCGCTGCAGTGACGTTCCTCCATTTACCCCAGAGTGTTAACTCTGGTACCAATTTCCTAGAGGCTGGGTGGACCCCAGGAACTGCCCAGTTTTGAACATGGGCTGTGGGCTGCAGCGAGTCGCAGCTGGATTTGAAAGTGAGTCTCCTATCGACTGCGCTAACGCTGCCCAGCAAGATTTAGACAGTCACAAACATGCAGTGGGTATCAAACATAATGGGATCACATTATGTTGACAGGCAGCCTATTGTTACAGCCATTGAGAGGACACGGGTAATAAGTGATTCAAGCAATGCCAGAGTTAGCCTTGAGGTAAGACCTCATGTTTAGATTAGTCATTCATGTTAGTTTATTATGCGTCTCAATCATTCATGTTTGTTTATTGTGTGTCTCAATCATTCATGTTAGTTTATTGTATGTCTCAATCATTCATGTTAGTTTATTGTGTGTCTCAATCATTTTTGTTAGTTTATTGTATGTCTCAATCATCCATGTTTGTTTATTATGTGTCTCAGTCAGCTATGTTTGTTTATTATGTGTCTCAATCATTCATTTTAATTTATTATGTGTCTCAATCATTCATGTTAGTTTATTATGTGTCTCAGTCATCTATGTTTGTTTATTGTGTGTCTCAATCATTCATTTTAATTTATTATGTGTCTCAATCATTCATGTTAGTTTATTATGTGACTCTATCACCCATGTTAGTTTATTATATCTCAATCATTCCTGTTAGTTTTGTTATTTTATTATGTGTCTCAATCATCCACGTTAGTTTATTATGTGTCTCAATCATTCATGTTAGTTTATTATGTATCTCAATCATCTATGTTTGTTTATTGTGTGTCTCAGTCATTCATTTTAATTTATTATGTGTCTCAATCATTCATGTTAGTTTATTATGTGTCTCAATCTTTCATGTTAGTTTATTATGTGTCTCAATCTTTCATGTTAGTTTATTATGTGTCTCAATCATTCATGTTAGTTTATTATATCTCAATCGTTCCTGTTAGTCCTGTTAGTTTATTATGTGTCTCAATCATCTTCCCTATGTTTCAGTTTATTATGTGTCTCAATCATTCATGTTAGTTTATTATGTTTCTCAATCTTCCATGTTAGTTTATTATGTGCCTCAATCATTCATGTTAGTTTATTATGTGTCTCAATCATTCATGTTAGTTTATTATATCTCAATCGTTCCTGTTAGTCCTGTTAGTTTATTATGTGTCTCAATCTTCCATGTTAGTTTATTATGTGTCTCAATCATTCATGTTAGTTTATTATGTGTCTCAATCTTCCATGTTAGTTTATTATGTGCCTCAATCATTCATGTTAATTTATTATGTGTCTCGATCATTCATGTTAATATATTGTGCATCCTAATCATTCATGTTAGTTTATTATGTGACTCAATCATTCATGTTAGTTTATTATGTGTCTCAATCATTCATGTTAATTTATTATGCATCTCAATCATTCATGTTAGTTTATTATGTGTCTCAATTATCCATGTTAGTTTATTATATGTCTCAATCATTCATTTTAGTTTATTATGTGAATCAATCATCCATGTTAGTTTATTATAAGTCTCAGTCATTCCTGTTAGTCCTGTTTATTATGTGTCTCAGTCATTCATGTTAGTTTATTATGTGTCTCAGTCATTCATGTTAGTTTATTATGTGTCTCAGTCATTCATGGTAATTTATTATATCTCAATCATTCATGTTAGTTTATTATGTGTCTCAATCATTCCTGTTAGTTTATTATGTGATTCAATCATTCTTGTTAGTTTATTATGTGTCTCAATCATTCCTGTTAGTTTATTGTGTCTCAATCATTCTTGTTAGTTTATTATGTGTTTCAATCATTCATGTTAGTCCTGTTAGTTTATTATGTGTCTCTATCATTCATGTTTGTTTATTATGCCTCTCAATCATCCATTTAGTTTATTATGTGTCTCAATCATTCATGTTAGTTTATTATGTGTCTCAGTCATTCATGTTAGTTAGTATGTGTTATATTTGACTGTGACATGTGCTATATTTGACTGTGACATCTGCTATATTTGACTGTGGCAAATGCTATATTTGACTGTGTCATGATATATTAAACTGGCATGTGCTATATTTGACTGTTAAATGTGTTATATTTGGCTGTGACATATGCTTTATTTGGCTGTGACATATGATTTATTTGACTGATAAATGCTATATTTGACTGTGACGTGTGCTGTATTTTACTGTGAAATGTTATATGTGACTGTTACATGTGCTATATTTGACTTTGACATGTGCTATATTTGACTGGCAAATGCTATATTTGACTGTGACATATGCTATATTTGTCTGTGACATATGCTATATTTGACTGTGGCATATGCTATAGTTGAATGTGACATGATAAATTAAACTGGCATGTGCTATATTTGACTGTTACATGTGTTATATTTGGCTGTGACATATGCTTTATTTGACTGATAAATGCTATATTTGACTGTGACGTGTGCTGTATTTTACTGTGAAATGTTATATGTGACTGTTACATGTGCTATATTTGACTTTGACATATGCTATATTTGACTGTGGCAAATGCTATATTTGACTGTGACATATGCTATATTTGTCTGTGACATATGCTATATTTGACTGTGGCATATGCTATAGTTGAATGTGACATGATATATTAAACTGGGATGTGCTATATTTGACTGTTACATGTGTTATATTTGGCTGTGACATATGCTTTATTTGACTGATAAATGCTATATTTGACTGTGACGTGTGCTGTATTTTACTGTGAATGTTATATGTGACTGTTACATGTGCTATATTTGACTTTGACATGTGCTATATTTGGTTGTAACACCTGCTGCCCTTGACTGTGGGTTTACAGTGGACATTTTCTCACATGAATGTGATATTATTGTCTCTCTCATAGTTTAGCTTGAAAATAAGTGAAGAGAGCTACCTGAGACAAGAGATATTCTTGGATGCCTGCAGTCCATATGTGGGATTTAACACTGAGGTGAGGGATGTTATGTTGATTTTAACACTGAGGTGAGGGATGTTACGTTGAATTTAACACTGAGTTGAGGGATGTTATGTTGATTTTAACACTGAGGTGAGAGATATTATGTTGATTTTAACACTGAGATGAGGGATGTTATGTTGATTTTAACATTGGGGTGAGAGATATTATGTTGATTTTAACACTGAGATGAGAGATATTATGTTGATTTTAACACTGAGATGAGGGATGTTATGTTGATTTTAACACTGAGATAAGGGACTTTATGTTGATTTTAACATTGAGGTGAGGAATGTTATGTTAATATTAACATTGGGGTGAGGGATGTTATGTTTATTTTAACACTGGAAAGAGGAATATTATGTTGATTTTAACACTGAAGAGAGGAATGTAATGTTGATTTTAATGCTGAGGAGAGGAATATGTTGATTTTAACACTGAGGTGAGGGATGTTAATGTTGATTTTAACACTGAGGAGAGGAATAGTATGTTGATTTTAACACTGAGGTGAGGAATGTTATGTTGATTTTAACATTGAGGTGAGAGATGTTATGTTGATTTAAACACTGAGATAAAAGATGTTATGTTGATTTTTACCCAGAGGTGAGGAATATGTTGATTTTAACACAGAGGAGAGAAATGCTTTGTCGATTTTAACACAGAGGAGAGGAATGCTATGTTGATTTTAACATTGTGGTAAGAAATATGTTGATTTTAACACTGAGGTGAGGAATATGTTGATTTTAACACTGAGGTGAGGGATGTGATAAAACTGATACTTTAGCCATGACAAGTCTGCTGACATCATGTGCTATGTTAGCTCAGTGACAGTTGTTTCTTATTCTCAGGTGACCTGGCGAGAGAATCGCAAGTTCCTCAAGGTGGAGTTCCCGACAACCGTCCACACAACCCAGGCCTCCTATGACATCCAGAGTGGTTTCCTACAACGACCTAATCATTACAACACTTCCTGGGACAGTGCCCGATTCGAGGTGTGTATCATTATATCTGCTCACATTATCCTCTATGACTGTCCCAAATGCGGCCAAGAGAAACACCAGTGGAAGCCAAACTTTATGGGTTGCTAAGTAAAAAACTATAATGAAAGGCAATATTGAGGGCAAGAGAGCAAGGGGTAAACAATAATACAAGCGGGAGGGCAACATCGAGAGATGGACGAACAGCAGTCTGAGGGAGTGTACAACCAAGATGAGATAGAGGGTGTTGGAGATCCATTGCAGCCAACAATCAATGTGGAAATGGTACCTGATTGAATGATTGATTGATTGATAGTGAATTACTACAGACGGTGAAGTTGATGCTAGAGACAGTGTTGCAGATATAGACAAACTACTTCAAGCAAACAAAAGAAGAAGAAAAATTATTTCTGCTTTGAAGAAGACTACCCATGTCAACATGGCAGGAAGGTTGTTTATCACCAGTGACCTATGGGTTGGAGGCGCCGTTTGGGAGGGAAAAAAGGGGAAGGTGGGGGGGGGGGGAGAGAAAGATCCACTGCTCCTTAGCAAACATGTGATAAAAGATGATTAATTAAGGATTTGCTGAAATCAGATATGTTTGACTGGTAGGTGCAGATATCACAGCCTAGCTGTAAACCACACCTGCCCTATTAATGGTGACTACAGAAGAAGAAGAAGAAGAAGCGTGGCATGGAAATTGTTTACAGCCCGCTTCATCTTCTTCTTTGTTCTTCACCTTCACCAGCTGTAAACTCTGGCGAAAACTTCTGGTTGTTCGTCCATTTCTGGCACATTTTGCGGATAGAACTTATTTTTGAATGTAGTTGCACTTTAACTTCTCAAGAAAAACCATGAATTTTTTGTTTCCTCCGACATGATTGTTAAAGGAGCAGTGTGCTTATTCTCTCTCTCCCCCCCCCCCCCAAAGGCCTGGAACCCAGATGAGGATACAGCCTCCTGATGAGTTTTGAGTTGGGTTATCTTTCACAGCACTCTAGACATCTGGTAATCTGGTAATCCTAGTTTCAGATTACCAGATGTCTAGAGTGCTGTGAAAGATAACCCAACTCAAAACTCTAGACATGTCTATGGCTGCTCAGATTCTCCTGATCCTCTCCTGATCCTAGTCTGATCCTCGGCCAACCGTTCAGGAACCTGAGACACTGACCAACATCTGTCAGCTGTTCAATGATCCGCTGGCCACTTGCTACCCCTCCGCGGGCCAAAGTTAGTCCATAGGCCGCCAGTTAAATTGCCGTGATGTCGGAATTGGGTTTTTTTTTCTTGTTCTTGGTTCGCGGGATCGTCAGACTTCACCCAGTAATCTTCCCAAAGACAGCGGTGAGTGCCCCTGTGTCCAGCCTTCATTGTGGAGACGGCACATCATTTCAATAAATGTCATGTGCTCTTCTATCTGCCAGGTGTGTGGGCACAAGTGGGCTGACCTGTCCGAACACAACTTTGGTGTGGCTGTCATTAACAACTGCAAGTATGGATACTCCGCAGTGGATAGAGTGCTGCGACTGTCTTTGTAAGTCTTTCTCTGTCTTTCTGGATCCGCTGTTTCTTGTAGATGTTTTGTTGCTGTCTTAATAGTATATCTGTCTACTTAAGTGTCTTAATGGAAAAACTGTCTTGTTGTTATAACTGCTTAGTGACATGACTTTTGTCACTGTAACTGTACTAATGGTGTATGTCTTGTTGTCTTAATGGAATTAACTGTCTTGTTGGTATAAATGTCTTAATGGAATAATATCTTACTGGTAAAACTGTACTAATGGTATAATTGTCTTAATGGAATTAACTGTCTTGTCTTAATGGAATTAACTGTCTTGTCTTAATGGAATTAACTGTCTTGTCTTAATGGAATTAACTGTCTTGTCTTAATGGAATTAATGTCTTTCTTAATGGAAATTAACTGTCTTGTCTTAATGGAATTAACTGTCTTGTCTTAATGGAATTAACTGTCTTGTCTTAATGGAATTAACTGTCTTGTCTTAATGGAATTAACTGTCTTGTCTTAATGGAATTAACTGTCTTGTCTTAATGGAATTAACTGTCTTGTCTTAATGGAATTAACTGTCTTGTCTTAATGGAATTAACTGTCTTGTTGGTATAACTGCACTAATGGTATGACTTTTGTCAGTATAACTGTACTAATGGTATAAATGCCTTAATGGCATAACTGTCTTGTTGGTATAACTGCACTAATGGTATAACTGTCTTGTTGTCTTAATGGAATTAACTTTCTTGTTGTCTTAATGGAATTAACTGTCTTGTTGTCTTAATGGAATTACTGTCTCGCTGGTATAATTCCTTTAATGATATAACTAACATTGTTTAATTAAATAACTTTATTGTTGGTATAACTGTCTCATTGTCTTAATAATATATCTTTCCTGTTGATACTTGTTATATTTCAGACTTCGCTCACCAAAATCACCAGATCCACAAGCAGACATGGGTGTACACACCTTCTCGTATGCAATCATGCCACACTCAGGTGAGTTGTAGTATTTGCAGGTAAGTTGTTATTTAATTCACAGGTGAGCTGTTATATAATTGTAGGTGGTGTTAAATCTTCCTTTTTTCCCCTTCTTTTTCAAGTTCACTAGCTGTAAACAACTGAAAGCCATGGCAAACTACTGAACATAAAATTGCCTAGAAAAACCACAACAGCCAAAAAATGCTAGGGTTGGTTCTGCAACGTCCTGTAAAAGATATGCAAGGCTGTAAATTCCAGCAGAAATATCTTGTTGTTTGTCCCCTTATGGACTTTAGTTTGTAACTTGGGCTTTGTGTGCCTGTCTGTTTTACAGATATGGCTTACTTGTTTGCACACTGTGGTTTCTCCCCTCTCAGGCAGATGCACTCTGACTTCAAAGGAAATACCCCTACCATGTGCTTGTTATAGAGAGCAGACAGTCTATTCTCTCCCCCCCCCCCCCCCCCCCCCCCCCCCCTCCAACCCTATTAAGTTGGGCCCCAGAACTCACTTGGTGTATGTGTTAAATAATTGAGAGTTGAGGTGTTGTAGGATTTGCAGAAAGGCTGTTAAGTAATTTACAAGTGAGGTGTACTATATTGAAAATGATTCATTCCAGAAATGTGATGATCTGAAAGAAACATCTGGACATCCACTAGTATCAACAGTTAGAAGGCAACAACAAATCCCTCTGTGGGTTTCAGGTTTCTCATTGTCGGGAAACAAAGAAAAGACCCACTGCGTCCCCAACAAGCATGTCGTAGGTGTCGACTAATTGGGAGCTCCTTTGAAGTTTAAATGCATCTGCCTCAGAGGCAAGGAACAAGGAAGTGCACACACAAAAAAATCCAGTATAATGAATGTACGCCTAAAACTCTAGCCCTGTCACAAAACCACAGTCCATATGGACAAATTACCAGGAATTTCTGCTGGAGCTCACATCTAGAGAACAAAGAAGAAGTAGAAGAAGATAGTGCCAAAAACAAAAAGATAGTGTATTAGACATGCAGCGTATGTAAAATTGACAGGCATAATTTTAAAATGAAAATATTGTTATCAGTGAATCCGTTCCAACTTCACAGCAAATGGGTCAGCCTGTAGCTGCTCTGTTCATTCTTCTTCTTTGTCAGCATTCTGAGTCCTTGAGGTTCACTACTGCAGATATCACCCGCCTCCACTCATCTCTCTGGTTGGCCTTCTCTTTCCAATTGGTGGCACCAAATGTTTGCAGGTCTGTGTGGGTGTTATCTCTCCATCATCTTCATGGTCTGCCTCATGGTCTATGACCATTCAGCTCCCTTGTGTATACAGTTTTTGCCTTTCTATCATCTGACATTCTCTCAATATGCCCCAACCATTTCAGTCTACTAGCC
This sequence comes from Candidula unifasciata, assembly GCA_905116865.2. Taxonomy (NCBI): domain Eukaryota; kingdom Metazoa; phylum Mollusca; class Gastropoda; order Stylommatophora; family Geomitridae; genus Candidula; species Candidula unifasciata. The sequence continues at coordinate 85,430 of CAJHNH020000646.1, forward strand.
ATCATGATGCCAGTGATCAGTGTTGAGTTGAACAGATTATGAATTTCATTGTTGCTTCTCACTCTCCATTCCCTGCTGTTTGCATCTCTGGGTCCAAAAATCCCTTTCTGTGCCAGCAGAAACCACTTAAGACCCCATAGTTACAGCATCAGAGATTACAGGAGTCTGGTGTTAACACAATACAGTACATGTTCAGGAGAAAACTAGACCACTTTTAAGTATGCCTGATCTGTAGTGAAGTTCTTGTAAAGAACAATGAACACAAAAATGCAATTTCTCAGCTATACTTCTTCTTCTTCTTAAGGTTCACTCGCTGTAAACTGTGGCAGAAGGTTCTGGTAGTTCATCCACTCCTGGACTTTGGCCTTGATCCGGACGTTGAGTTTTGGGTGCACATCCATTTTACAGATCTAGATTGTATTCAGACGGTTGGTTCCTTGCCTCTCAGGCAGATGCACTGCGGCTATGAAGAAACACCCACTAATTAGCCGCCTCCTACGACATGCTTTGTTAGGGGGAGCAGTGGCTCTTGACAAGAACAAAACGGAGTTCCAGAACCCACAAGGAGACTTCAGCCTATAGATATTATCAGAGATAAAAGTTAAAAGTGAAGAAGCTAGGAGAAAACTAAGACTGAGAATATTCACTCGATTCATTAAAGTGCAGTAGATGAGGTGGTTTGGCCATCTCACAAGAATGCCCTGGTGCCAGTAGCCCCAGAGAGGTAAGAAAAAATATAATAAACACTGAGCAAAGGGATGACCCACAATAGATGTAAGGATGGTATCAAGAACAGACTGAAAGAAAAGATCAACTTATCCAATCATTAGAAAGGACACACAGATGACCTTCCCATTTCCCCCCAGCACTTCTATGTAGTAAATAGAGAAAGTCTCTTCTTCTTCCCCACATTAACCGGCTGTAAACTCTGGCAGAAAGTTATGGTTGTTCGTACACTTCCTGACTTCAGTCCTGCTCCAGAACTTGAATCTTGCATGCACATTCGTTTTACAGATATGCTTATTTGTAAGCAGACTGTTGGTTCCTCTTATCTCAGGCAGATGTGCTTCAACTTCAGAGAAACAACCCCAGCTATCCTCCGAATAACGGGCACAAAAGATGGCGGCCAAAAAGAGGGCCTCAGGCACGTGTCAATTGCGCACTTCCGGCGACCTAATTTGCGGTTTTCCGGCGACTACCGCCACCGCCGAGAGTAGCCCTGGGACTCACGCGCAGCAGCTTCCGCATCTCCTGCAGCTTTACTTGTGAGTCCTAGCCATCTAGTTTAGCCCCAATCCATGCCACGTGAGCGGCATGGGGGATACTCTCGGCGGTGGCGGTAGTCGCCGGAAAACCGCAAATTAGGTCGGCGGAAGTTCGCAATTGTCACGTGACTGAGGCTCTGTTAGGGTGTTATTGCGGCTGCCATCTTTTGTGCCCATTATTCGGAGGATAGCCAAAATCCCTAATAGTCACCTTTTACGGCATGCCTGATGGGAACACAGTAGGTCTATTCTTTCCCACCTTCCAACCTCCAAATATAGGCCCCTGGAACCCATACAAGGCAATGGAGGAAGAGAAGAAGAAGACAAGAGACAGACATTGTAGAATTGTGTTTTATTTTGTCCAGGAAATTTGCAAGAAGCCGGAGTTATCCATGCAGCACAGAGCTTCAACTGTCCCCTGCGTGTGGTCACTAGCGGTGCAGATGACCTCATCAGTCCAGCCCTGTTTGTGCTGGACACTAGGCAGGTCCTGGTGCAGGCTGTAAAAATGGTAAGTGGCATGGATGGTTGCTCACACTCCACTGACGTTTAACCACTTCTCAGTAGGACACTGGTTACACTTGAGTGGTATTATGTGTGTACATACATTTTACAGATCAGGCTTATTTGTATGACTCATTGACTAGAGTGAGAGACTCACTGACTAAAGCTAGAGACTCATTGACTAAAGTGAGAGACTCACTGACTAAAGTGAGAGACTCATTGACTAAAGCTAGAGACTCATTGACTATAGTGAGAGACTCATTGACTAAAGCTAGAGACTCATTGACTATAGTGAGAGACTCATTGACTAAAGCTAGAGACTCATTGACTATAGTGAGAGACTCATTGACTAAAGCTAGAGACTCATTGACTATAGGGAGAGACTCATTGACTAAAGCTAGAGACTCATTGACTAAAGTGAGAGACTCATTGACTAGAGCTAGAGACTCATTGACTAAAGTGAGAGACTCATTGACTAAAATAAGAGACTGACTGACTAAAGTAAGAGACTCACTGACTTCATGGAGGGACTCACTGACTAAAAGGAGAGACTCAACTAGTGAGAGACTAACTGGCACAGGCACCTATGTAGCACATACCAAGGCTCTCACCTGATGCCTCTTACAAACACTGAAAGGCAATATGGGACCAGAGAAAGACAAAGAAGGTTTGGCTGTTTAATGGGAATCTTCTTTGCGTTCACCAGCTGTAAACTTCAGCGGAAAGTTCTGGTTGTTCATCCACTTCTGGACTCTAGTCCTATTCCAGAATTTGAGTATTGTGTGCATATCCGTTTCACAGATCTGATTCATTTGTATGCAGATTGTTGGTTCCTTTCCTCTCAGGCAGATTTACTCCGACTTTAAAGGAAGCTCCAATTAGTTGACTCTTATGACATGATTGTTGGGGAGGCAGTGGGTCTGTTTTTTTCTTCCCCACAATGGGGCCCTGAAACCCACTAGGGAAATCCAACAGTATAGCACAGTAATATTCATCATCAATCAATAAGGTGCCGGTAATTTAAAATGTTTAATGGGAATGAGTCCAGTGATGCCAGCCACTTTATACCAAATACACGTAAGGGCGTGGGGGAAAAGGGTCTTTGGCTTACTTCTGCTCCATTACAAAACCAGGTGTGTTATCATTCGTCACAAATATTCACTTGTCACAAAAATAATAATTTATGTTATCTTACTTAACTTACTTAGTCGCTCCTCTTCTATCTTGGGGTGTAGAGGTTTGCCAGAGATCGCCATACTTCTCTATCAGCAGTTTTTTTTTTCTGCCTTTGTTCTATTGAAGTCCTTTATCAGTCAGGGACTGTTGAAGGTTGTCTTCCCAGCAAACCCTGGGTCACTCTGATGGTCTGGTTCCCTGGTTCTTAGCCTCTCATGCCTGTCATGGTGGCCTATTGTTCCCATTCTGCATACATGTCCAAACCATCGTAACTTACTGATCCACTCAAGTTTGTAAGGCTGATTGTGAACTTTGTTTCGTCTTATCACTAGAACCACCTTTCTCAGATATCTCATTTCTGAGGCCTGAAGCTGGCTTCTGAGAGCTATTGTCATTGTCCATGACTCACACCTGTAGATCAGGACTGGCATAGGTAGAGTGGTAAACAGCTATTTTCATCCTCTTGCTAATTTCTCTTTTGCAAAGAAACCCTCGGTTTATGGCCTAGAAAAGTCTCCCAGCAGCTGCTTTTCGAGCAGGTCTTAATGCTCCCATTTCAGTCTGTTACAATTCCAAGGTATTTGAACTATTTATGTTTTCATTTGTCACAAATATTTACCAGGCTGAAGACCGCAGTCGGACCATTATCCTCCGAGTACACGAAGCTTACGGTGGCAGCACCAAGGTCAAGGTCACCACACCGCTGCCCCTACTGGCGGTCCATCCTTGTAATGGCCTGGAGGAGGCTCTGCACGACTGGGACCAAGACGTTGGCATCCACTTTGTCCATGGGGACCAGCAGTGTCAGTTTGAGTTCACACTGACAGCCTTTCAGATCATTTCCTTGAGATGTGTCATGTAGTTGTCAGTCAGATGTTTCATGCAGATCATTTCCTTGAGATGTGTCATGTAGATGTCAGTCAGATGTTTCATGCAGATCATTTCCTTGAGATGTGTCATGTAGATGTCAGTCAGATGTTTCATGCATCATGAATAGAGATCTGTATTTGTGATTTATTGATTACACTAAAGCTTTTGATTATTAGAATTTTGGAACCTTAAACATTTAAAGTAAAGATCTGAGAATAATAAAAGACATATACTGGCAACAAGAAGCAGCCATAAGGATTGACAAGCAAGTTGGAACTTTTCAAAACAACAACAGACAGAAATGTGTACTATCACCCGATTTATTGAGCTTGTTCAGTGACATAATAATCAGATCCATACATGGTATACCAGGAATAGCGGTTGATGGGCATACTGTTACCAACCTGCGATATGCTGGCTATATAGTTTTGATGGCTGAAAATGAAACACAACTGCAAGAAATGACGGGGTATAATTGTAACAGAAAGTTATGTGATGTTGATTACAAAGAAAACTGACCTTCCAAAATACATCATCAAAGTATGTGGGACAAACCTCAAGCAAGTTGATATGTTTTATGTTTAAGTGCTTGACTACCCTGATAGCATCAGATGGAAGATGTATTAAAGAAGTTAACTGTCCAATAGTTCAAGCAAAGGCAGCTTGTTACAAAATGAAGAATATTTTATGTAATCTTTCTTCGTCAATTGAGACAAGAAAGTGAATTCTTTAAAGCTATTTAAATCATATCTTGATATATGGAAGTGAATCATGGACAGTTGGTAAATTAGTGAAAACTTATTTGGAAGCTGCTGAGATGTGGTTCTCTAGACGATTGATAAGAATACCCTGGACAAATTTAAAAAAAAAGAGTAATGAGGAAGTCTTGAAAGAAACGGACTCATGAAGAAAATTGATTGCCCACATCAGAAAGAGACAATTTACATTCTTTGATCATGTGATGAGAAAGAGAAAATTGGAGTACATCGTGACAGTAGGAAAGTTGGAGGGGAGGGGAGGCAGAGGGAGACCGAAAGAAAAGATGCTGGACAGTTTGACGTTATGGCATGGAGGATCATCTGTGTCAGAGCTGATTGAAAGTACACGAGACTGAAGGTTGTGGATAGACATGACTACCAACGCCACACAGCATGGTCTTTAAAAAGAAGAATGTAGATGAGAGATGTGTAATATAGATATGAAAATATCGTTTTAAAAATGAGATATTTTTTGTTCTTTGTGAATGTAAAATCATGTAACAGTAATAGGATACTAGAGAACGTTTAAAGTCGCAATTCTACTTGAAGTCGCAACCCCATTTGAAGTTGCAGAGAATTTTATGTGGGGTTGTTGGGCAGTGATGTAAAAGGACCCTTCTCCATACCTTCAAGCGTATTGGGCATATAAGGCAAAACCTATATTTTATAAATCAATCTACAAATGGTGGGTGATGTGTCCAGCATCACAAAAGCCGCTTTTACTTCCCAGCACTTTACCTGGTAAACACTCAAGGCTGGATAAGATTTTTTTTTTAAAAAGTCCGGCTCTGTTCGTATTTGAACTCATAACCTACTGACCTGCAGGTGAGCGTCTAGCCGCTACACAGTGGTGGCTACCTGGGTCTTGATGAGATCAATTTTAAAAGGGAAATTTTTGTTTTATTAAAAATCAGCACGTCTTGTACACAAATTTGTGGAATGTGAGCACTGCTCAGCTTGTCATTGGTCAATTCTTAGTGATACATGTACATTGAGTACCAGCCTTGTTTCTTGATGGCGCCAGGTTCAATATCAGTGAATTCTGCTAAATATAATAAATCATATCCACAAATCAGTTGCAAAACTGTAAAATTGTAAATGAGTTGCAGTTTCAATTGTCACTTTAAAAAAGCTGTAGGTTAAAATTATTTTGAATTATATTATTCCAAAAAAATCTATTTCAGCTGATTTTATTTACTTAATTAAAAAAAAAATATTTTATCATGGGACCATGCACTTTTCCTTTATATAATGGGGTTGCGACTAGCAGAAAGTTGAGAACCTCTGTTTTTGGACTTGCAGCCTAGTCTTCTAATCTGTTTTTTATCCTATGCAATGTGTTCAATATCATGGATGGAATCCAGCCCAGCACCTAATTGGCAAATCGACCATGTGTACCTGCGGACAGGCACCTGAGACAACAGATCACATCCTCCAAGGCTATCCCAAATTCCACATTTCTAGGCAAAACCTCTGGCCAAGAGAGACACTGTAGCAGCCAAACTTTACGAGTCGCTTAGTGAATTACAATAGACAGCGAAGATCATACTATACAGCATTGCAGATGTAGATTATTTATTTCAAGCGAACGAAAGAAAAAGTCCAGCACCTTTGGCCTCTTTCACCACCCTTTGTCTTAGAGCTTATCTTCAACATCCTTGTTTCCTCAGCCCATCTCTTTCCCATTTTAGTGCCTGTTTTCACGATTGCCCACTTTTCCTCAGAATTTGCCCAAGATATTACCATCTTCTTTGTCTTATAACAGTTTATACTAGTAGTTGCCCAAATATTTATTTAATTTCTTCACCGTTCTTGAATTCATCCCTTTTATGTTCAAGTGTCCAAAGGTATAGATTTTCCAATGGTTCTCCAGCTATCACTAGCTTAGTTAGTTGCTTATCCTTTACTGATCGTTTCAGAATCAATCCAAGCATTTGTTAGCTGTTGTGATTTTTCGTTTAGTAGTTTGCCATTGCTTCCTGAAGGTCAACTCTCGGTACCACTATCGAAAACAGCGCAAGACAAATTTTTCGCAGCGGTGATCCAACCCGACATTATGAAGCATGGTTGCAACGCCTAAGACACAGACGCTGACCGTCACTAGCATTAACTGTAAAAATTGAGATGACGATCAAAATCGCTAAGTAGGTATACTTAACTTACGTTTTTTGGGGGGTAAACATTAGGGTTTAAGATATTCAAAACAATGTTTTCCCGTATTACTCTGTAGTAACGCACCTGATGAGATACAGCGAAATATGCCTGGCAATAAATTGTGCAATGTATTGTTTGTATCAGCATTATTTAAAACATTAGGGCTACATTCTCTTATCTGCAGCTGTGTATACATAACAACTTATGTCAACAACAGCAAAACCATTGTACCTGATCATTTTTTTTAAACTCCAGTTTAAAAAAAACAGATTTCTCCAGACAGAAACAAGAAAACCACTGATTGTATGTCAGCATTTATTCATAACAAAATATGTGGACAAGTTGACAACAACAAAGGCAGTGCTTGTCTTGAAGTAATAATGTACAAAGACAATGTCAGCCTGCAATGTGTGTGATTGTTAGAATCCAGCTAAGTACAGAACATGCATACTACTCCCTGACACAGGAAGTAGGCATCACCAACTTGGGACAAAACAACAAATACATTTGCAGGGGGATAAAATAGACATGAACCATTAGAGAACTGTATTAAAAATGTCACAAAGCTACCTCACACAAATAAAACAAGAGTCATGTACAGAATAAAACATCTCAGACAAGTGTAACTTCTTCTTCACTTCCTCCAGGGTTTGAAGGGGAGGGAGGGGGGGGGGGGATGTCAGGATCTTCTGTGTGCTCTTTCTAATGTCTTTTCTTTTCATTTTTTTCAAGGCTGTTCTTGATGCCATCATGCCATCTTCTGGATAATCTTCTTCTTGCTCTGTCTCCCATTCTATTTCTTTAGCCTGGCTCTCTGTGACGGCTTGTACCAGAGCATTCTCATCAGATGACCAAACCCATCTATTGCTCTTTAATGAAATGTATTACAGGTTTTCAGTTTTTGTCTTCTAATTTCATCATTTTTTTTTTTTTAAATGTAATTTTTTTTTTCTACTCTGGCAATTCTAAAACATCTCATCTCTGCTGTAATTGTGCATTCGTTAATTTTAGTAAGGGCCCTTTGGCACCAAAAAACATGTCTGCTGAAACAGCAATGCAGCACAAACAACTACGGAAGCAATTTAAGACATGATGAAAATTTAAAAAATGGGTTCTTCACCACTTTCATCACCCCCCCCCCCCCCCCCCCCCCCCGACCTTTCTTTATCATATGCTTTTTTTTATATTTAAATTAGTAAATATAACTATTACATAGCCCAAATAAATGCTGCACAGGTGCAAACAGTACCGAAGCCACTATTTAGCTGTTGGGGGGAATGCAATCAGCCTTACAGAGAACTGTTACGGAGGCAAGGCCAAATTTACAGGGCAAACACAATTAACACATGAGTAGATTCTTGACTCTACAGTTACTACACAAATGACGCAGGTTTCCTATCACTTCCTGCACAAAACATGGATCAAAGACAGAAGCTAGATGACAATGAATCAAATATGTCAGCAACACTGTTAGGATGAGCTACTAGCGGGAAACTCTAGTGTGCTCCAGGAAAATGACTCAGCTTTCTTGAGATTGATCTCCACCTTGGTAGCCAGCAGCTTGACCTCACTCAGGGCAGGATCAATGGCCTGGTTCCAGAGTAGAAGCAAACAGAAGCAGTTACTTACATGTCGTTACAATTTCTCAACTCGACACAGGGAAGTAATAAGGGGGTGGGGGGGACAACAAACTCTGACCTCAACATAGGGGAGTGGGGGCAACAACAAACTCTGACCTCAACATAGGGGAGTGGGGGGCAACAACAAACTCTGACCTCAACATAGGGGAGTGGGGGGCAACAATGAACTCTCACCTCAACACAGAGGAGTAGGGGGCAACAACCAATACAATAAATGTACCTCTCAACGTGGAAGACTGGGTCACAACAACAAACTCTCACACCAACACAGTGGAGTAGGACACACCCCAATAAATTCACACCTCAACACATGAGAGATGGGCATGTCATAACAACAAACTCTCAATTCCTTAAGATAAACATTTCAATAGAACAAACACCTCCCTCAAGCTAAATATTTCACAAGAACAAATACTTTCCTCATGATAAACACTAGAACAAACAAACAATACACTATAAACTTTTACAACAACAAACAATCCCATCAATGTAAACATTTCACATGAACAAACACCTCTCCCTCATGATGATCATTTCACTAGAACAAACATTTCCCTTGTAGAACAAACACATCCTTCAAGATAAACATTGCATTAGAACAAACACGTCCTTCAAGATAAACATTTCACTAGAACAAACATGTCCTTCAAGATTAACATTGCACTAGAATAAACATGTCTTTCCAGAGACAAACATTTCACTAAAAGAAACACCCCTTCCCGAGACAAACATTTCACTAGAATTAACATCCCTTCCTGAGACAAACATTTCACTAGAATAAATACCCCTTCCCAAGACAAACATTTCACTAGAATAAACACAACTTCCCAAGACAAACATTTCACTAGAATAAACACAACTTCCCAAGACAAACATTTCACTAGAATAAACACTCCTTCCCAAGACAATCATTTCCCTAGAATAAACACCCCTTCCCGAAACAAACATTTCACTAGAATAAACACTCCTTCCCAAAACAAACATTTCACTAGAATAAAGACCCCTTCCCAAGACAAACATTTCACTAGAATAAACACTCCTTCCCAAAACAAACATTTCACTAGAATAAAGACCCCTTCCCAAGACAAACATTTCACTAGAATAAAGACCCCTTCCCGAGACAAACATTTCACTAGAATAAACACCCCTTCCCAAGACACACATTTCACTAGAATAAACACCCCTTCCCGAGACAAACATTTCACTAGAATAAACACCCCTTCCCAAGACACACATTTCACTAGAATAAACACCCCTTCCCAAGACAAACATTTCACTAGAATAAACACCCCTTCCCGAGACAAACATTTCACTAGAATAAACACCCCTTCCCGAGACAAACATTTCACTAGAATAAACACCCCTTCCCAAGACACACATTTCACTAGAATAAACACCCCTTCCCGAGACAAACATTTCACTAGAATAAACACCCCTTCCCAAGACACACATTTCACTAGAATAAACACCCCTTCCCAAGACAAACATTTCACTAGAATAAACACCCCTTCCCGAGACAAACATTTCACTAGAATAAACACCCCTTCCCAAGACAAACATTTCACTAGAATAAACACCCCTTCCCAAGACACACATTTCACTAGAATAAACACCCCTTCCCAAGACACACATTTCACTAGAATAAACACCCCTTCCCAAGACAAACATTTCACTAGAAGTTATTAAAATCCAACAAATACTCACCTCCCTTAATATAAATGTTTTCTGGTACACGCTGTTGCCATTCTCATACGTCAAACTGACCTCACATTTAACCTGGTTGGCTCTGACGTGAGATTTACCAGGCAGGGGGTGTTTAGCAAAGATGGAGATACACACAGTCGTAGGTGTCTGGTGCCAGTCCATGCGGACCTGCTTCTCCTCAGCAGTCTGTAAAAAAAAAAAGATAGAAGAAACCTTTCAGTAAGAAACATGAAAGTAGGTTTCTTCCTGTTGACAAAGGGCATGGGCTATCGAATGGCTGCATTCTGTATATGACTTACCTGAAAACACTAAAACTACTGCCAACAATCATATCTCTTAATAATAATTGTGAAACAAGATTCTATTGCTTTTGCTGTGACTACAAGTAGTCTCTGACTATGGGGTCATGGTGGTGACCGAGGCAATAACACGGCTGGAGACTTCTTTAGCTTTCCGAGCCCTTGAGGTTCAATGCTACAGACTTGACCCGGCCTCTACACATCTCTCTGGCTGGCCTTCTCTTTCCAGTTAGTTATCTATCTATCATCTTCTTGGTCTGCCTCGTGGTCTACGGCCATTCATCTCCCTTTTGTATAGTTTTTTACCTCTCTGCCATTTGACATTCTTTCAATATACCCAAGCCATTTCAGTCTATTAGAACTCATGATGCCAGTGATCAATGTAATTTAAACAGATTATGAATTTCGTTGTTGCTTCTCACTCTCCATTCCCCGCTGTTTGCATCTTTGATGGATCTAAAGATTTATCTGAATACTCTTTTTACGAAAATGTTTAATGAGGCTTCATTTTTTTCAGTTGTGCTCCAAGTTTCAAAGCCATATAAACTTATTGGTCTTATCAATGTTTTATATATTTTGATTTTGGTGTTGCGAGACTTTGACTCTTCTACTTCTTCTGCCTTTCTATCCCCCAATGGAGCATAGGCCCTCAACCAACTCACGCCAAGTCGTTCTATCCTTCGCCATCGCATGGAGCTCTCCCCATGTCCTCCCGATCTTTCTAACCTCATTCTCCAGCTCTCTTCTCCATGTGTTTTTTGCCCTTCCTTTATTCCTATGCCCTTGTGGGTTCCAATGCAAAGACATTCTAGTTATGCTGTTCTTCTGTTTTCTCAGTATGTGCCTTATCCAACGCCAGCGTCTTTTCCTCACCTCCTGATCCACTGGAGCCTGTTTAGTTCTCTCCCAAAGTTCCACATTAGTTATTCAATCATACCATTTTATTCCCTCTATTCTGCGCAGGCACCAGTTAATGAATGTCTGTAATTTATTAGTTATTGCCTTGGTTGTTCTCCATGTTTCCGCCCCATACAATAGTACTGATTTGACATTAGAATTAAAAATTTTTAGTTTAGTATTTCCTTTAATTTCTTTTGACCACAAATTCCCTAGTGCTATGAAAGCCCCTCTTGCCTTTTGTATTCTTATTTTAATATCTCTATCAGTTCCTCCATCTTTATCTACATTACTGCCTAAATAGGTGTACGACTCCACGTCTTGGAGTGGGGTGCCATTAAGAGAAACCACATTACTATTTGCCTGATTTATTCTCATTATCTTTGTCTTTCCTTTATGGATTTTCAGACCAAGCTGCTGTGATCTCGCATTAAGTATATTTAATTTATCTTGTATCTGATTCCGTGAATGGGACAGAAGAGCAATATCATCAGAAAAGTCCAAATCATCAAGTTGTTTTGTATGGGTCCACCGAATTCCATTCTTGGTGTTAGCAGTTACTGTTTTCATAATCCAGTCTATAGCCAGTAAAAATAAGAGAGGCGACAAAAGACATCCCTGTCGCACACCTGTTTTTATTTCAAATGTATCTGTTAGCTTTCCCTCATGAAGAATTCGACATTTCATGTCTTTATATGTTGCCATTACTAAGTTGATAATTTTCTGTGGGATTCCATAGTGCCCCATCAATTTCCAGAGAGATTCCTTATCAATGCTGTCAAATGCTTTTTCATAGTCTATAAATCCAATGTAAAGTGGTGAGTTCAGTTCAATGCTTTGCTCTATTATAATACGTAATGTGGCTATCTGATCAGTACAGGATCTGTTTGACCGAAAACCTGCCTGCTCATCTCTTAGCATTTTATAAATAGCATCTTTTAATCTTTCCAAAATAATTCTACTTAATATTTTTCCAGGAACTGACAGCAACATAATTCCTCTATAGTTTTCACACTCCTGTAGATCACCTTTTTTGGTCAGTTTCACAAGATATCCTCCTCTCCAGTCTGCTGGTATTTCTTCGGTCTCCCAGACTTTACTGAATAATCTATGTAGCAATTCTGTTGATGTGTTTATGTTGGTCCTGATGGTTTCAGCTGGGATACCATCTGGGTCTGACGCCTTTCCTTCCTTGAGAAGATTTATAGCTTTTCTAATTTCCTCTTTGGATGGTATCTCACAGTTGATATCCAGTTCCATTTCTAAAGGCTGGATATCTGGGGGAACCTCTGGGCCTGGTCTATTTAGAAGCATTTCAAAATATTCAACCCATCTGTCCATTTGATCTTTAGTGTTAGTAAGTACCTTTCCTTGACTATTTTTGATTGATCCAGTGGGCTGACTATGTTTACCTACTAATTTTCTTGTGTTACTGTAAAGTTCTCTCAGGTTTCCTTTTGCTGCTGCTGTCTCCGCTTCTTGTGCTAGATCATTTAGATATTTCACTTTATCTGCCCTTATATGCCTCCTAACTTCTTTGTTGGCTTCTGTGTATTTCTCCTAAGCTCTAGCTTTAGCAGCTCTAGTTTTGCTATTGTCAAATTCTGCCTTTTTACTTTTCCTATCTTCAATCAGTTTAATGGTTTCTGGTGTTATCTATGCTTTATGTTTCCTTTCTTTCTTGCCAAGAACTTCTACGCAAGATTCATTCCAGATTCCTTTGATCTGATCCCAGCAGACTTCTGTGTTGACATCTTCAGCTAACTGCTGCAACACCTGGTACTTATTAGAGACCGTAACTGAGAACTGTTCCCTAATTTCTTTACCTCTGAGAAAACCTACATTATATTGGTTTCTATGATTATAAGATGTTATATATCTTTTTAGTTTCAACTTGATTTTACTTATCACCAGGAAATGGTCAGCAAATACATTGGCACCTCTGAAAGCCCTAACATCGTAAAGGGATGATCTAAACTTTTTGTTAATACATATGTGGTCAATTTGATTAGCTGTCTTATGGTCTGGTGATTCCCATGTTGCCTTGTGTATTCTTTTATGGGGAAAAATACTTCCACCAATAACATACTGGTTACCTGCACAAAAATTTGTGAACAATTCTCCATTTTCATTCATTACTCCTAGACCATGTCTCCCCATAATTTCTTCATAACCTGTATTGTCTGATTCTATCTTAGCATTCAAGTCACCCATCAAAATTTTTAAGTTGCCCTTTCTTTCATTGTTTATAATATTTTGAAGCTGCATGTAAAATTCTTCCTTAACAGATGCAACTTTATCATTTGTTGGTGCATAACACTGTATTACTGACATGTTCACCTTCTGTTTTACTGTTCTAAAAGATGCTCTTATTAATCTGGGACTCACAGCTTTCCATTCTATTAGTGCCCTGTCTGCTTCTTTTGATAGCATCAGGGCCACTCCTTCACTATGCGGCTAATTTTCCTCTGTGTGTCCTTAGAACAAAATAGTTTCTCCTGAATTAAGAATGCTTTTCCCTGTCCCAGTCCATCTAGTTTCACATGACTTTGACTCTGGCAGATGTTAAAGGGTATAGTATAATTTATTTCCAGATTGTATTCTAGATTGTATTTCTTCTCTCAGCAAGTTGAAGCAGTTGAAGTTTGCCCCCAAATACTTATGTTTCCATTCGTTTGATTTTCATATTATCGACTTGTATGTGGCTGGACACACAGACCTTTATTTACATGTTTTCTCAGTGACTCAGTCAGTATGCTCAAGAATACAGAGATAGGGTGGGTCTGAAGACAGGGTTGGGGTCTCTGAGGCTGTTGGGGCTGACGCATATCAGTTTTATATTCATCCCAGGGCATGCAAGCGTGCAAGGAAATGAGCCAGATGATAGCCTTGCAGGTAAAGCCACTGTAAAGGTTGGACGATTTACTGAATGCTCTACGAGAAGTAAGACATTTGCGAGAACTAAGTGATGACTGTGAAAATGCAACCATAATCAGATTGCAAGTCAGCATGCTAAAAGGACAGTGGCCAGACAAAGGCACTATGCAGGAAGCCAAAGAAGAATTAGAAACTAGGGCTGTACCGAATAGTGATTTTCACTATTCGACTGAATATGAAAAACCGAACTAACTATTTGGCTAAATATGAATACAAATAGTGTATAAAATATATCTATAAAAACACACACACACACACATTCATAATGTCAAATGTACGTTGAACTTCTACTTCACAAAAAGTAGCACAGAATAGTCATCTTCTTTAGCATTCTGAGTTCTTGAGGTTTACTGCTGCAGATATCACTCGTCTCCATTCATCTCTCTGGCTGGCCTTCTCTTCACAATTTGTGACACAAGTTGTTTGCAGCTCTGGCTGGATATTATCTCTCGAACTTCTTTTTTGTCTGCCTCGTGGTCTACGCCCATTCCTCTCTCAGGTGTATACAGTTTTACTTCTCTGTCATCTGACATTCTTTCAATATGCCCCAACCATTTCAGTCTGTTAGCTCTCATGATGCCAGTGATCAATGGTGATTTAAACAGATAATGTGTTACGTTGTTGCTTCTCACTCTCCATTCTCCGCTGTTTGCATCTTTGATGGGTCCAGAGATTTGTCGTAAGAATGTTTTCAAAAACCTGTAATAAGGCCTCATCTCTTTTATTTCTGCTTCAAGTTTCAGAGCCATATAAAACGACTGGTCTTATCAACGTTTTATATATTTTGATCTTGGTGTTGCGAGACAGACACTATGACTTTAGCAGATGCTGAAGGGTATAGTATACTTTATTTCTAGATAGTATTCTAGATTGTATTTCTTCTCTCAGCATGTTGGAGCAGTTGAAGTTTGCACCCAAATACATTTAAAAATATTCAATGTTTTGCATCCTTCAGTCAGTCTGTGGTAACTAATAACTAGGAATGAAAGAATCCTAAGTATTATAACAAGTAACTAAACTTGACAATTGTCACTGACAGCTTAGTTAATGCAGGAAAGCTATTCGGTCCCGAAGCGAATACGAAGCGAATATTCGGTACAGCCCTATTAGAAACCAACAGAACTGATGTTGTGTGCCGCTACCAGCTGCAGGATTGACTAAAGAGGGGATCTAAGCATGCAAGGACTGAATCCTTTGATGTGCAAAAGAGGATATCCTGTTGACTATCTCTTACAACAGAGATTCCCAGTGACTGCGTACGCAGTAAACCTACTACAATTGTTATTCCACTTTAACACGTTATAAATGCATGTAGTAAAGGACCCTTTTCCACACCTTCAGGCGTAGCGGGCATACAGGGCTAGGCCTATATTTTATAGACCAATCGGCACTTGGTGGGTGATGTGGTCAGCATCACGTCAGCCACCTTTAGTTCCCAGTATTATACCTGGTACCAACTCATCTGAGTCGACCTGGAAGCCAACGTAATTTATTTATATTTTTAATCCGCTATGTCAGGGCTCAATCCCACAAGCTTCCAATTGGCAGGCGAGCATCTAGCCATGACACCACAGCGGCTCTAAAGCGCTTTTAGTACTCAAAGCGAAATTATGAAGCATGTCAAGATTTTATTAAGACCACAGTTTTTGATGGATGGATAAATGGCACTGAAGCTAAATCTTTGTTGTACTCTAAATCCAGAGGTGGCCAACTTTTTGTTTCAAGAGGTCTGAGAGGCAATGATACTTTTAAGGGCAACTACAACATCAGAAGAAAAAAGAAAGATGCAATACCTTAGCTTTATGCCAGACATGGCTACCAGTCTCACAGCCCTCTTGGTTTAAAAATGCATCAAAGTCTGTCGTCTTGCGCTGGCAACATGTCCAGTACTTCATGCTGCAAAAGAGAAACATTTCCGTCACTGCCAATACACAAAATAACTGTCACCACTTGTTATGCCTGGCTGATTTGTTGCTAGATTAGAACAGATATGTAAGGCTACAGAGTATAGCAGATAGGTAAGGCTACAGAGTATAGCAGATAGGTAAGGCTACAGAGTATAGCAGATAGGTAAGGCTACAGAGTAGAGCAGATAGGTAAGACTTCAGAGTAGAGCAGATAGGTAAGGCTACAGAGTAGACCAGAGATATGTAAGGCTACAGAGTATAGCAGAGATAGGTAAGGCTACAGAGTAGAGCAGATATGTAAGGCTACAGAGTATAGCAGATATAGGTTAAGCCTACAGAGTAGAGCAGAGATATGTAAGGCTACAGAGTAGAGCAGATATGTAAGGCTACAGAGTAGAGCAGATAGGTTAGGCTACAGTGTAGAGCAGATAGGTAAGGCTACAGAGTAGAGCAGATATGTAAGGCTACAGAGTAGAGCAGAGATAGGTAAGGCTACAGAGTAGAGCAGAGATAGGTAAGGCTACAGAGTAGAGCAGAGATAGGTAAGGCTACAGAGTAGAGCAGAGATAGGTAAGACTACAGAGTAGAGCAGAGATATGTAAGGCTACAGAGTATAGCAGAGATATGTAAGGCTACAGAGTATAGCAGAGATATGTAAGGCTACAGAGTAGAGCAGAGATATGTAAGGCTACAGAGTAGAGCAGAGATATGTAAGGCTACAGAGTAGAGCAGATAGGTAAGGCTACAGAGTAGAGCAGATAGGTAAGGCTACAGAGTAGAGCAGAGATAGGTAAGGCTACAGAGTAGAGCAGATAGGTAAGGCTACAGAGTAGAGCAGAGATAGGTAAGGCTACAGAGTAGAGCAGATAGGTAAGGCTACAGAGTAGAGCAGAGATAGGTAAGGCTACAGAGTAGAGCAGATAGGTAAGGCTACAGAGTAGAGCAGAGATAGGTAAGGCTACAGAGTAGAGCAGAGATATGTAAGGCTACAGAGTAGAGCAGAGATATGTAAGGCTACAGAGTAGAGCAGATATGTAAGGCTACAGAGTATAGCAGATATGTAAGGCTACAGAGTATAGCAGATATGTAAGGCTACAGAGTATAGCAGATAGGTAAGGCTACAGAGTAAGACAGCTAAGACTTCAGAGTATAGCAGATATGTAAGACTTCAGAGTAGAGCAGATAGGTAAAAGACTTCAGAGGACAATTAAAACTACATCGTAGAGAGTAGGTGAGACAACACAATAGAATAGACAGGTTTGTGTAGAGATTAGAACAGGCAAGCAAAACTACGGGTCATTCTATATTTAATACTCTTGCTGCTTTTTATCACAAACAAGCACTATATCATCTTCTTCTTCTCTAGTTCTGTTCTGCCTTTCAGAATTAGGTTCTGAAGAGGCATCCGGTGCAAGCTTAATATGGGCTCCTACATGCCGTCATTTACGCCCATAGATAGTCCATCTTTCTATTTTTTATGTAATCGAACTTTAGTTCTGCTTCCGTTATATACACTTTCATATTTAAATTATTAGTTTAACCACTTTTGTTACACAGCATCTCTACTGAGCACCTTTCACCCCAGAAACACTATGAACAAAAAAAAAAGTCTTGACCTCGTTATAATTTCTAGAAAAAATCTGTAAACAAAACACAACAAATTTACACTGGGCACTAATAAATTTATTAAAAAAGGAAATTATCTAGATTTTGTGCTCAATATATATATATATATATATATATATATATATATATATATATATATATATATATATATATATATATATATATATATATATATATATATATATATATATATATATATATATGAAAGCAGCAATCAATAAACATTAACAGGGTGAAGCATTAAATCGAATACATCCTGGGATCTAAAAACACACACGCATCGCTGAAGCGTGCAATGACCTGGTGACCTCTAACACTGAGGCTTAAGGGACACCGATGTCAACTTGGCTTTTAGAAAAAGCCATTTAGCTCAAAGGAAAAAAAAATGTCCTTAAATGCTATTGTTAGTTAATATAATCACATCCTGACCTTCAATGTACTGCATTTTAGGACCACATCTAGGAATATTAGGCATTGAAGTAACAACTTCTTGGTACTGAAAGACTTCACATACAACCCCATCTATCTAGTCAAAGAACCACTTTCCACACCTTCAGGCAAATTAGGTCTATAGTGCTAGACCTATATCTTATAGATTAATCGGCATTTGGTGGATGATTAGATCAATGCCATGCTAGCTGCCTTTACTTCCCAGGACTCTACCTGGTGCCTATTTAAGGTTTTGTGTCAACCTAGTAGCTAAGGCCATTTTTTTTTTAAATAATCCTGTTCCACCCAGATTTGAACAAAAGACCTTCGGATCCACAGGTTAGCATTTAGTCGCTACAATACAGCAGCTTCCCCAATCTAGTCCATTCACAAAACTTCCAGCCACCCCAACCCCTCCTCCCAGCAGAGAACAATGACACACCCAACGCCAGTAACACCCCAGGTGTACACTTACCCCTCATGGAAGACGGGGACACCAGGGTGATGTACACAAACATCCGAGTTGCTGTGCTCTCCCTCGTAAGCCTGGCAACATGCAGACAGACAAGGATGAAACATCATGCACACAGCACATCTTCAGCTTCTGAGCTCACATTTTATTTAATGGCACTTCAACATCTTTAGTGGTAAAGTGGCTACAGAGTCGGATAGGTAGGTGAGATTACACAGTGGAACAGGTAGGTAAGACTACACAGTGGAACAGGTAGGTGAGACTACACAGTGGAACAGGTAGGTAAGACTACACAGTGGAACAGGTAGGTAAGACTACACAGTGGAACAGGTAGGTGAGACTACACAGTGGAACAGGTAGGTGAGACTACACAGTGGAACAGGTAGGTGAGACTACACAGTGGAACAGGTAGGTGAGACTACACAGTGGAACAGGTAGGTGAGACTACACAGTGGAACAGGTAGGTAAGACTACACAGTGGAACAGGTAGGTGAGACTACACAGTGGAACAGGTAGGTGAGACTACACAGTGGAACAAGTAGGTGAGACTACACAGTGGAACAGACAGGTTAGATTTCAGAGTAGAACATACACAGCTAAAACTACAGAGCAGTAAAGACAGAAAATCAGAGAACAGAACTGACAGTTAAAGGTAAGACTACAGAGTAGAGCAGACAGGTAAGACTACAGTAGAAACAAAACGTATGGGTAGAGATAAGAACAGGCAGGCAAGACAAGACAGCAGAGCTGACAGTATAAGTATTATGATGCTGCAGAGAAGTACTTTATGTTAAGTTGCTGAGAAGACAGATACAACATGCACAACTATAACCATAGATAGCAGCAACACAGTCTGTCTAGACTAGAACTTAATGCAATTTACATGTGCATGACATCGGCAATGGCTCTGTGTTAAGGTTTATCAGCAGGAGACATTAGGACTCAATGTCCAAACTCTGATGGTTCTGTTCAACACTCTGAGGGGCCTGTTCAACACTCTGACGGGCCTGTTCAACACTCTGACGGGCCTGTTCAACACTCTGATGGGTCTGTTCAACACTCTGACGGGCCTGTTCAACACTCTGATGGGTCTGTTCAACACTCTGATGGGTCTGTTCAACACTCTGATGGGTCTGTTCAACACTCTGATGGGTCTGTTCAACACTCTGATGGGTCTGTTCAACACTCTGATGCCTCTGTTCAACACTCTGATGCCTCTGTTCAACACTCTGATGCCTCTGTTCAACACCCTGATGCCTCTGTTCAACACTCTGATGCCTCTGTTCAACACTCTGATGCCTCTGTTCAACACTCTGATAGCTCTGTTCAACACTCTGATGGGTCTGTTCAACACTCTGATAGCTCTGTTCAACACTCTGATAGCTCTGTTCAACACTCTGATAGCTCTGTTCAACACTCTGATGGGCCTGTTCAACACTCTGACGGGCCTGTTCAACACTCTGACGGGCCTGTTCAACACTCTGACGGGCCTGTTCAACACTCTGATGGGTCTGTTCAACACTCTGAGGGGCCTGTTCAACACTCTGACGGGCCTGTTCAACACACTGATGGGTCTGTTCAACACTCTGACGGGCCTGTTCAACACTCTGACGGGCCTGTTCAACACTCTGACGGGCCTGTTCAACACTCTGATGGGTCTGTTCAACACTCTGATGCCTCTGTTCAACACCCTGATGCCTCTGTTCAACACTCTGATGCCTCTGTTCAACACCCTGATGCCTCTGTTCAACACTCTGATGCCTCTGTTCAACACTCTGATGCCTCTGTTCAACACTCTGATAGCTCTGTTCAACACTCTGATAGCTCTGTTCAACACTCTGATAGCTCTGTTCAACACTCTGATAGCTCTGTTCAACACTCTGATGCCTCTGTTCAACACTCTGATGCCTCTGTTCAACACTCTGATGCCTCTGTTCAACACTCTGACGGGCCTGTTCAACACTCTGATAGCTCTGTTCAACACTCTGATGCCTCTGTTCAACACTCTGATGCCTCTGTTCAACACTCTGATAGCTCTGTTCAACACCCTGATGCCTCTGTTCAACACTCTGATAGCTCTGTTCAACACTCTGATAGCTCTGTTCAACACTCTGATAGCTCTGTTCAACACTCTGATAGCTCTGTTCAACACTCTGATAGCTCTGTTCAACACCCTGATAGCTCTGTTCAACACTCTGATAGCTCTGTTCAACACTCTGATAGCTCTGTTCAACACTCTGATAGCTCTGTTCAACACTCTGATAGCTCTGTTCAACACTCTGATAGCTCTGTTCAACACTCTGATGCCTCTGTTCAACACTCTGATGCCTCTGTTCAACACTCTGATAGCTCTGTTCAACACTCTGATGGGTCTGTTCAACACTCTGATGGGCCTGTTCAACACTCTGATGGGTCTGTTCAACACTCTGATGCCTCTGTTCAATACTCTGAGGGGCCTGTTGAACACTTTGACGGGCCTGTTCAACACTCTGAGGGGCCTGTTCAACACTCTGACGGGCCTGTTCAACACTCTGAGGGACCTGTTCAACACTCTGACGGGCCTGTTCAACACTCTGAGGGACCTGTTCAACACTCTGAGGGACCTGTTCAACACTCTGATGGGTCTGTTCAACACTCTGATAGCTCTGTTCAACACTCTGATAGCTCTGTTCAACACCCTGATAGCTCTGTTCAACACTGATGGGTCTGTTCAACACTGATGGGTCTGTTCAACACTGATGGGTCTGTTCAACACCAGCTGGTGTGCTCCCTCGGGAGACTACTGACATGGAACTAAAGAATTCACTGAGGAGCCAGAACATAAACATACAGTAAAAAAGAGACACACACACAGAAAGAAAGAAAGAAAGAAAGAAAGAAAGAAAGAAAGACAAGGACAGAGGTGTCTTATACTTACCGTTTTACATCCCTTGTTGTTACAAGCAGTCCCAATCTTAACCTTCCCATCTGAAAGCGAGAACAAAGCAACAACATAGTCTGCAGCACAGAAAACTCCCCTTCTTGTGAACATATTAATTCTCACAAAGAACCTACAGCACTGTTGTTCCCCTTACCACTAAATCTACATTTTGTAGCAGAAAGAGGATGTCATCTCAACAGCAGTAAGGGTACCACAACAGCTACGTTATGTTCTCACAATCGACGTCTTTGCACACATGCGTGCTCAGTCCTTCGATGTAGCAGCCAATTATTACAATTTTCAGCTAAAGTGACATCTGTAGCAGCTTGAAAAAAAGGTTTAAAAATTGCTGGAGCGTTGTTTCCGATAGACAAAGTGCCAAAATAACATCCATTCTATTTCTACGACTTTTTTTTCTCTCAAATTGACATTCCTGAGAAAGTTCTTTCAAACTTTTGAAGAACACTGTTACAGCTGTATGTTTGGTATCTATACTGTTAAATATGAAAACTCGAAGTTTCAAAAATAAAAAAATGAATTCACACAAAAATATGAAAACTGCATGAAAGCGCATGTTGTTACTTCTTTTTCTTCAAATTCTTCTTCTGCTTTGCTTTATCTTTTGCCGCTTCAGATATCAAGGGAGATACAAGGTTTTGCTTCGTGCTCTTCTGCCACCTTGACCGAAGACATACTGTGCTGTTGTTGAGTTTCTCTGACATTTTCTTTGCATCTTTTTTTTTTTCAGTCTACCTTGTGCTGTACATACTTCTCTTTCGGTGTATCCCTTGTATAGTTTGGCATCACAAGGAATTCTCTCTAAGTGGGCAAACTACGTGATTTTAGCAATGACCGGCAGTAAACGTCAGTGGAAAGTTCTGATTGTTTGTCCACTTTTTGACTTTGGTCTTATTTAAGGGGCTTGAATTTTGCGGGCACATCCATTTTATAGATCTGGCTTATTCGTAGGTAGACTGTTGGTTCCTCGTCTCAAGCAGATGAACTCTCTGTGAAGAAAAAGCCCCCTAACTAGACGACTTTTACAATATGCTTTTAAGGGGTGCAGGGGGTCTATTCTGGTACCCCCCCCCCCCCCCCCCACACACACACACAAACATTGGGCTCCAGAACCCACAAAGTGAACATCTTAACAAGGATGAAAACTCTCAAAATTTCACAAGCTATGACATTTATACAACAAATAAGCACATAAATGAGATGACATCTAGATAAAGCAGTAAATACGTCCTAATCTCTGCCAAAAGGGAAAGCCTACCATCGACTCCTTCAACTTCCTCTGTTGTGTTCAGGTTCAACTGTTCCAGGTGAGTCCTCAGTGATGCCCCAACAACTGTCTTCAGGTCAATGATTGGTTCATCTTCTGAGGGCCGGGCCTTGGGCTGCGCCACAGGCTGTCTGTGTTTAGGCTCCACCTGCAGCTGGTACAGTGGCTCCTGAAAAAGAAGCATAATGACTCTATAAGCAACAGTACAGTGGCTCAATAAGCAATGGTACAATGACTCAATAAACAATAGTACAACAGTTCTAGGCAACAGTACAGTGGCTCCATAAACAATGGTACAACAGTTCTAGGCAACAGTACAGTGGCTCCATAAACAATAGTACAACAGTTCTAGGCAACAGTACAATGGCTCCATAAACAATAGTACAACAGTTCTAGACAACAGTACAATGGCTCCTTAAACAATGGTACAACAGTTCTAGGCAACAGTACAATGGCTCCATAAACAATAGTACAACAGTTCTAGACAACAGTACAATGGCTCCATAAACAACAGTACAACAGTTCTAGACAACAGTACAATGGCTCCATAAATAATAGTGCAACAGTTCTAGACAACAGTACTATGGCTCCATAAACAATGGTACAACAGCTCAATAAACAATGATACAAAAACTCTTGGCGATGGTACAACGGCCTAATAAGCAATGGTACAACAGCCTTGGCCCACTAGATCGACGTAGTTTCCAGGTTATGTCCTATGAAATAAAGGCAGTCGGTATAATGTTGACTGAATCAGCTGCCAAGTGCAGATTGGTGCATCAAATATTCATTAAGCTGCATGTATCTAATGCACCACCGATGTGAAAAGGGGATCCTTTACTGTACGTAGAATCTACCCACAGCTCTAACCACACAGACTTCTTCTTCTTTGACTTTACCAGCTGTAAAAGGGCTTGTTGTTCTGAACTTTGGTCTTGTCCTAGTGAGTTTTGTGTGCACATCCATTTTACACATTAAATCTGGCTTATTTGTTGGTTCCTTGCTTCTCAGCCAGACACACTCTGATTTTGAAGAATACACCTCTAAATAGTCACCTTTTACGACATGCTTCTTCAGGCAGTTGTTTTATTCTTTTTTTTTTTTTCTCTTAAACTGGTTGGAGTTGTTGGACCCACATGGGGAAGACACACAACCACAAGCTCTGGAGAAGCGCTAACCCGTCATACAAATGCCTGATGAAGTGGGATGTGTCGGCCAAAAGGCACAAATATCACAGCTATGCAGTAAACAGACACAACCTGAATTATGTCGCCGAACGAAAGATGAACAAGAAGACAACCCAAGCTGACCGATACCGACCTTACTGGATGGTTTAGTTGGCTCCTGCTTCTCCGCTTCTGGTGGTTTGATGTTGCTGTGGTAACCGACAGTGCAGCCCTAGAAACAGGAAGCACTGATATTGTCACCTTAAATATACTATTTTCACTTTAATCCTTTCTAACCAAACTGGACAGTTTTCAAACCAAACTGGACAGTTTTCAAACCAAACTGAATGATTTTCAAACCACCTAGGACTTTCAAACCACACAGGACTTTCAAACCACCTAGGCCTTTCAAACCACCTAGGACTTTCAAACCACCTAGGACTTTTTCAAACCACCTAGGCCTTTCAAACCACCTAGGACTTTCAAACCACCTAGGACTTTTTCAAACCACCTAGGACTTTTTCAAACCACCTAGGACTTTTTCAAACCACCTAGGACTTTCAAACCACCTAGGACTTTCAAACCACCTAGGACTTTTTCAAAGCAAAAGCAAACGGAATGACTGTCTAATAAAAAAAAAGAACATTTCCAAAGCAATGTGGACAGAGTTTATTTTCAACAATTAACACCTCTTTTAAAAAATAAAAAACAGTGATGCATTCTTACACACACAAAAATAAGCCATTTACAAGAGAATAAGTGACAACAAAGTTAAAAATCAGTTTACAATAAGCGGTCCTGCTGCTGCTGTAGCCAAGTCCAGGGTGGTATGAAAATCGTCCACTTTGATTTGAAAAACGTCCAGTTGAAAGTGAATATTATATATATAAATACACACTATATATATAATTGTATATTCACACACTGTACTGTTATGATCAACACAAACTGTACAACCCACATGAAATATGATGGAAGTAGTGTTATATTTTCACTTTACAAAGTGTGGCTTTAGTATATGCGCCCCTGTTGCAGCTCGGATTCGGTCCAATCATGCATCAGAATCAGAAATCATGCTTCCCTCAGGGTTCTTCAAATCTGAGGGATGGATGCGTGTGTGTGTGTGCAAGTCTGAGCAGCTGACATTGTGAGATCCTGGCTGTGAAGGTTCAAATAGAATGATTTGTAACAATAGTACTAAGAAAAGTATTTCTGATTTTTTTTTTTAATCAAGAAAAATTCTCACAGCACCAGAAATATTCACACAAAAATGCTGCCACTACTCTCGCTCTGATGATCAGCCGCCTTGATCAAAACATCAGTCTAATCTGTCTTAGACCTGGGAGCTCATTCAAATAATTTGTTTAAAATTCACTCTGAGCTATACAGAATTGTTTCATTAAAGACGCGTAGAGAAATAGATGGGCGAATAATTGGTAACTACACGGATCACATACCATGCGATTTCTGAATGGCAGCGAGCGAACACAGTTATGACAGAAGGGGGTTCAATAAGAGTAGCAAGGCCAATTGCATGACGTGTGATTGTGGTAGTCAGTTAAGCCGGCGTTGAGAAGTGGGCGATGCTAGATGTTACCTACCCTGATGCTGAGAAACTTGTGAAGCTAGATGCTACTCATCCTGATGTTGAGAAACTTGTGAAGCTAGATGTTGCCGATCCTGATGCTAAGAAACTTGTGAAGCTAGATGCTACTCATCCTGATGTTGAGAAACTTGTGAAGCTAGATGCTACTCATCCTGATGTTGAGAAACTTGTGAAGCTAGATGCTACTCATCCTGATGTTGAGAAACTTGTGAAGCTAGATGTTACCGATCCTGATGCTAAGAAACTTGTGAAGCAAGATGTTATCTACCTTGATGTTTAAAAACTCAGTGAAGCCACATACTTACTTTGATATTGAGAAACTCTGTGAAGCCACATACTTACTTTGATATTGAGAAACTCAGTGAAGCCACATACTTACTTTGATATTGAGAAACTCTGTGAAGCCACATACTTACTTTGATATTGAGAAACTCTGTGAAGCCACATACTTACTTTGATATTGAGAAACTCAGTGAAGCCACATACTTACTTTGATATTGAGAAACTCAGTGAAGCCACATACTTACTTTGATATTGAGAAACTCTGTGAAGCCACATACTTACTTTGATATTGAGAAAACTCTGTGAAGCCACATACTTACTTTGATATTGAGAAACTCAGTGAAGCCACATACTTACTTTGATATTGAGAAACTCTGTGAAGCCACATACTTACTTTGATATTGAGAAACTCAGTGAAGCCACATACTTACTTTGATATTGAGAAACTCTGTGAAGCCACATACTTACTTTGATATTGAGAAACTCAGTGAAGCCACATACTTACTTTGATATTGAGAAACTCTGTGAAGTCAGAGACTCTTTTCTTACAGCAGGACCAGCCTTTAAGAGCATCATGGAATATGGGGCCTCCAGGATGGTAGACACACGCAGCTGTTGGAGAAACAAGAAAACTGTATGTCATTTATGAAACACCAGTACCTTCCTTGTATCTATTATCCGTGCATAATGTTTGCTAATTTACAAAATACCAGCATTTTGTCTTCCATCTGTGTCCACTAACCAAAACCTTATCCCCTAATGCAGTGCTTTTCAACTAAGTTTACTGAGCCCAACATTTTGAAAATAAGAATCGTCAAAGGCCGGAGGTCTGAGCCTAGGCATGGGAAGATCATTAATACAACTGGCAATCATCCGTTGGCCAGATCTGACCTGTGTGCGACCAGTTGAATAGCCCTGTCTCAATGTGTTCTCTATTTCTCAAGATTTCAGTGTCACCATGTTAGTTAATCATTCTTTCCTCTTGAGCCTAGGGTGGTGCATAGCTCTTCATGTCTGGCAGTTTGTTGCCACCTGTTGTCACTGTGTACCCATAACTTTACTGAGCTAAGCAGCTGACGAACCAGGCACCGAGTCAGATATTTTAACTGTCATTTTAAAAAAAAATCAGATGCAACTTTTTAAGCCAATTATCACATCAATTGTAGATGCAATTGTATAACTAACTAGTCTAGCATTATATGTATACATAAAACATGAATAACTAACAATATATACACACACACACACATTTTATATACATATATAATTCCTAGTAGTAAAAAACTAGACTGACTTGTGACTTGCAGATATAAGGTTACTTCTCTTCCACCTTGTACCTTATCGAAGTGTCGGGGGAAGATGTAATGTTCGTTGATAAGCTCTGTTAAGAGCACTATTAAGACTGATGTTCATTTCTGTAAGGCTGTTTTTAATGCCATCACTCCATATTTTCTATCGTCTTCCACTCGCTGTATACCCGTTGTAACCTTTTCGTGTGGCTCACTGTGGCAGATAGTACCAGGGCATTCTTGTTGGGTGTCCAAACTACTTTATCTGTTGTTCTTTGATGACCTGTAAGACTGGCTTTATTCCTAGCATTCGTCTGATTTCATATTCTGTCTTTTATTAATTACCTGCAGCTCTTCTTCTTCTACCTTTCTATCCCCCAATGGAGCATAGGCCCTCAACTCACGCCAAGTCGTGCTATCCTCCGCCATTACATGAAGCTCTCCCCATTTTTTAACTTCATTCTTCAGCTCTCTTCTCCATGTGTTTTTTGGCCTTTCTTTTATGCCTATGCCCCTGTGAGTTCCAATGCAAAGACATTCTAGTTATGCTGTTCTCCTGTTTTCTCAGTGTGTGTCCTATCCAACGCCAGCATCTTTTCCTTACCTCTTGGTCCACTGGAGCCTGTTTAGTTCTCTCCCAAAGTTCTACATTAGATAATCTATTGTTTTCATAATCCAGTCTATAGCCAGTAAAAATAAGAGAGGCGACAAAAGACATCCCTGTCGCACGCCTGTTTTTATTTCAAATGTATCTGTTAGCTTTCCCTCATGAAGAACTCGACATTTCATGTCTTTAACTGTTGCCTTTACTAAGTTAATAATTTTCTGTGGAATTCCATAGTGCTCTATCAATTTCCAGAGAGATTTCCTATCAATGCTGTCAAATGCTTTTTCATAGTCTATAAATCCAATGTTGTTTGTTTTAGTATCCAAAAGCCATGAGTTGTCAACCCTTAGGATCGGTATTATGGATATCGCAACCTTTCGGACTTGATTCCATTTTAAATACCGTAAATCTGGGAGAAATGTGGCTTTTCTGCCCACCCTCGGTAGTGAACCCGGACCACAAGGAGTTTGTCACCCGCTCACCGCGCAATCCGGTTTAGCCAACTACGCTAGAGAGATGGGCATAAATCCAATGTAAAGTCGTGCAGCTCTTCTAAGGCATTTCCCAATTTTATGTTCACTTGGGGATGTAAGTGTCCACGTTTGGCACTGATAGCATAGTGTTGGCCAAAAATTAGTTCTGATAAGATAAACTTTAGTACTCAGAGGTATCTGCTTGTGTGTCAACAGGGAAGATAGTTGGTCCTAATAACGGTCCCAAATTATCGAGACAGAAAATATACCCTAACAGAGCCTCAGTCACCTGTCAATTGCGCACTTCCGAGGGTATCCCCCACGCTGCGTGAGTGGCATGGATTGGGACTAAATTAGATGGCTGGGACTCACGAGCAGCAGCTACCGCATTTCCTGCAGCTGCCTTCATTTTATTTGCTCCTTAGTCCTAGCCATCTAGTTTAGCCCCAATCCACGGCACTCACGCGGCGTGGGGGATACTCTCGGGGTGGCAGTATGGTCCCCGAAGTACGCAAATCAGCGGTTGCGGTCTAGTCCCCGGAAGTGCGCAACTGACCCGTGACCGAGGCTCTATTAGGGTATATTTTCTGCCTTGATAATTTGGGACCATTATTGGGAAGATAGCCGATAGTTGCCCCATTACTTGATTAGCTTTGGCACATTTCGAGCTAATTTCTCTGTCCAGTTTTCCAGTCGGATTTATATAAGATTACTACTAGTGCATAAATCAGCAATCCTTGCAATGGCAACCAACCCTAGGGGTCAAATATGTTGTAATTTACCATTACTGTAAGTAGTGTAAGTGCTGACCCCCAGGCAGTAATCTACTGTTTGTGTGAGTTTGCATAATACTTATATTATTTCATATTTTGCTTGAGATTAGGGTTAGAGTTAGGGCTAACACTAACCCAAGCACTAATCCTAAACCAAAAGCTCACTTTTAACTTTAATCTCAAACAATATTAAACATGAAAGAATATTATCATTACGTCAACGTACACGAACTATGGACTGTCAACCTCACTGTCGCCGCCGTACGTACTAAAGTACTAACAAATTAACCACCGACTGACTGTTACTGTTACGTCCTCTAGAAACTCTAGTCTAGGAGGACTACTAGGAGGGTCACCGTTCGTTGCCAGTATTGCCAATAAATTACTACAACAAACGTTCGACCGATGTGAAGTGGGGAAAAAAAACCATCCAGCAAATCTAGAAAAAAATTATTTTAAAAAAAAACAATAAAGTGAACAAATATCACAATGACAAAGCTGGCAGAAAGTTCATCTTCATCTTCCTTAGGGACTTGACGTGAATGTAGACTTTGTGTCAGTAGTGGCCGGCCGCAATCGCCAGAAGAAGCTGAACACGGGGTAGAAAAGAGAAGCGACACAGATACACATTTAAATTTACGACTTACTTTGTGAATTATCTTCGAATCGGAACTTCTGCCCACATCCCTTGTTGTAGCACAACGACATTTCCGAGTCCATGCTGGAGAAAGAGAAACGCACGTAGAGCGAGTACACTTATATTATAAGTTTATAACGATGAGAACTTTCTCGAGTCGTCGACCAGATTCTGCTTCTGCTCGGATCTTCCCCAGCCGGAAGTTACTGTCAAAACTTTAACCCTGGCAACACGCAAACGAAACAATACGTTTTGTTGTGTCCCTTACCCTTCTTTGATGATTTGCTCATCCACCTCGAGTGCTGAAGGTCCTGGGTCCAGACCATGGGGAAGGTTGGGATTTTGTCACGTGAACTTCTACTTATTTCGCCTGGTCTCTGGATAGTAGGAATGCACGCCCATGTGTATTGTTGCGTACATAAAAAATACTTTGGCAGTTGGAAATCGAAAAGAGTAGCCTAAGTGGCAAAATTTTGAGTTTTAAAAAAAATCTACTCATCAGTATTTGAGGATCTTCGCCGGTGGAACGGAATTCGTGCACTGCGCTGAGTTTCTTTAGACTCAGGCTTGAGTTAGAAGTAGAACGGAGCACTTATGGGTTTACACCCTTGTGCCATGATGCTGATCCGCTGACAAAACTAAAAGGATTTCTTCTTTCTGTTCTCCCTATCAGGGGATTTCAGATAAGAAGGCCACAGGCCTCTACGAAGTTTGTGGAGAAATACATATCTTTCACTTAGAGCACGTGTTCAGTATTCTGTTGTACATGTCCAATGCGCAAAGCTCTGATCCCCAATCTTGAATTTCTTGTACGTATGGCAGCAGTCTGCTGTGTCCATCACATAGTCTAAATTTAATGCCCCCCCCCCCCCCCCACCCCCAACCATGTAAGGAAGTTCATGAGACTTCGGCGTTTGTGTCCTGGATGGGAAGTGTTCCAATGGGTTCTAATGCGTGCCTTTATCTGAGTTTTATTTTCTTCATAAGTAATTGGATTTGAAATTGTCTGATCGACTTTAGCTGCGACTCGCTGCAGCCCATAGCCTGTGTTCGAAACCGGGCGGTTCCCAGGTTTCACCCAGCCTCTAGGTAATGGGTACCAGAGTTAACACTCTGGGGTAAATGGAGGAAAGTCGCTGTAGCTACGGAGTTGTGTGTGGACGGAGACACAGGCGGACAGTTTCTTATCAGCTGTCAATACTGGTGGCAGAACACTTATGGTTTATAACCGTGTGCAATGACGCTGGTTCACATCTCCCGATTTTACCTTTACCATTTTATTGTCTCATTCGATCCTGGTTCTGGATAGTGACTCCCTGAACGACGATGTCAATTATTCAGGTTGCAATTAAAGGGGTGGAGGGATGGGGAAGTTCGCGAAAAAGCACCACCACCCCCCCCCCTCCCCCTTCACCCACCAGGGCAGTATGTAACGTCTAGCTTTCTATGCCAGGAAGGTGAGGACAGGCATGTTTCGTGGAGAGTGGCATGCTTCGCTTCCGAGATCACGGGTGAGGAGCATAATCTGGATCTTTTATCTGAGAGCTGCCAGTGTGTTGGGAACTGAACAGACGGACAGATTGGCTGGCTCCGAATAACCTGGTGGAATATTGATAGATGATAAGGCAGAGAGATGCCAGTGTGTTGGGAACTGAACAGACGGACAGATTGGCTGGCTCCGAATAACCTGGTGGAATATTGATAGATGATAAGGCAGAGAGATGCCAGTGTGTTGGGAACTGAACAGACGGACAGATTGGCTGGCTCCGAATAACCTGGTGGAATATTGATAGATGATAAGGCAGACGTGGTTACGGCCTTGTGTATAATTCGGAGGAGCAAATGGATCACCACGGTCTGGTGAAAGTTATGCAGTGGGGAGACAAGGGGATCTAGTGGTACTCGACGTTCAGAGGAAAGTCAAGACGAATGTAAAATCATGCAACTGGCACCATTAGTTTGGAAACTGCTCTGGCTGTGAAGATGGGGACGGGTCGCTTGTGGGAATGCTCAGAATTCTGTGATGTAGATTCTTGAATCAACACATCTTAAGCCAGTTTCTGAGTAAAGAACCTTTATCAAAGCACTTGGAACATTCCCATAAACGTTCCGTCCTCATCTTCGGCAGCCAGCGCAGACTTCAAATTCCGATGCTAACTGTAACTGATCGTATGTCCGTCTCTGCGTGTTGCGCATCGGCCAGATCCCCAGGTCACTCCTTGCTGTACCACTTTCTTCAGTTAAAATCGACAAGAAGAATAATTTTCTTCCCTAAACTAAAAACTCTATCCATCATAGAAGTAAAGTCGTCATACCAGTTGTTACATGCACACGGATTCCAATACAGGTAACAAATGAAAAGTGACAGCTGACTTAAAGGCTTGACTTCCAGCCAGACGCAGTCGACAACCTCTGATTCTAGATCAAGTCTACGGGAATATGTAAGAGACTTTTAAAACAATATAACCCACTATGCCTGTCTCTAATTTTTTCAGTGCGTCTTTACGAATTACTGTAAACCCACTAATAGTGATTTCGTTGTCGTTAATTTTATCGTTGGGGCGACTTTCTGTAATTCCCAAAACATTAAATTGATTACAAAGCCTAACTGACAACTCGGATAGTTTGCCTAATAAATTATCATTAATTAGATGACTTATACAGAAGCCCTGTTTTTTAAGCCACTGATTGGTAGATAGACTGACTGATTGACAGATAAATAGATTGACTGACTGATTGATCGATAGATAGACTGACTGACCGACTGCTTGATAGACAGACAGACTGACTGCTTGATAGACAGACTGACTGATTGATAGATAGATAGACTGACTGATTTATTAATAGATAGACTATCTGACTGATCGATAGACAGACATAATTTCAGACTGATAGATAGACAGACAGACTGACTGACTAATAGATAGACAGACTGACAGATTGACAGACAGAATGACTGAATGATAGACATAAAGAACTACTCACTGAGTGGAAGACAGATAGACTGACTGATTGATAGATAAATTGACTGACTGATAGATAGACTGACTGACTAATAAATAGACTGACTGAGTGACAGATAGACTAACTGACTGACTGATAGATAGAATGACTGACTGACTGACTGATAGATAGAAATACCGAATGACTGACTGACTGACTGACTGAGAGATAGATAAAAAAAAATAGACTGACTGACTGGTTGATCAACAGACTGATTGATCGACTGATAGATAGATTGATTGACTAAATAAAAGATAGATTATTTGATTGACTGACTGACTGATAGATGGACTGATGGACTGATTGATTGACTGACTGACTGATTGGTTGATTAACTGATTATATCTTAATTGACTGATTGACTGACTGATTGATTGCTTGATTGATTGATCGATTGATATACTGATTGACTGACTGATAGATTGACTGACTGGATGATAGATACTGACTGACAAGTAGAAATATTGATTGACTGACTGACTGGTTGATCAATAGACTGGTTGACTGACTGATAGATAGATTGATTGACTAACTGATAGATAGATTATTTGATCGATTGATTATTTGATTGAGTCATAGATGGACTGATTCACTGATTGATTGACCGATTGGTTGGTTAACTGATTTATTATTTGAATGACTAGTTGATTGACTGATTGATTGACTGGCTGACTTATTGATTAACTGATTGATTCATTGAATAATTGATTGACTAACTAATTGATTGACTAACATATTGACTGACTGACTGACTGACTGATAGATAGACTGACTGATATATAGACTGACTGATTGACTGACTAAAAGACTGACTGATACATAGACTGACTGATAAATAGACTGACTGATTAGTTGACTGATTGATTGGTGGATTAACCGAACAATTAACTAATGTATTGACTGACCAATTTATTGACTGATTATTTGATTGACCAACTGACTGATTGAATATTTTACTAATTGTTTAACTGATTAATTGGTTGATTGATATATTGATTGATTGACTGACTAAATAACTGACTGACTGATATATAGACTGACTAACTGACTGATATATAGACTGACTGATTGACTGACTGATTGACTGACTGATAAAAGGACTGACTGATTGACTGACTGATTGATTGGTTAATTACATGATTGAATGATTGATTGACTGATTGACTAATATAATAACTGACTTGTTGATTGATTGACTGACTGATAGATGGACTGACTGATTGATAGATTAACTGACTTTTTGACAGAATGATAGATATACTGATTATTTGGCTGACTGATTGACTGACTGACTGATCAACTGACTGACTGATTGACTAAAATTTTACTGATTAACTGATTGGTTGTCTGACTGATAGATTAACTGATTGACTGACAGATTGGTTGATTGACTAACTATTTGACTGACTGACTGACCTAATAACTGACTGACTGACAAACTTACTGATTGACTAATTGACTGATTAACTAATTGAATGATTGACTAAATAACTGATTGATTGACTTATTGTTTGACTGGCTGACTGATTGATTGGCTGACTTAATCGCTGACTGATCAAATAACTGATTTATTGGCTGATTGTATGATTGACTGACTGATTGTCTGATTGATTGACTGGCTGATATATAGACTGATTGACTGATAGATAAACTGTTTGACGGTCTGGCTGATTAATCAATAGACTGATTGATTAATTGACTAACTGTGGATGGAATAATTCATTGACTGACCGACTTACAGCTAGACTGATTGATTGACTGACTGATTTACTGAACGGTTTATTGATTACCTAATTGATTATTTGATTGACTGATTAATTGATTGATGTATTGATTAACTGATTAGTTGACTGATTGACTTATTGAGTGTCTAACGGATTGATTAATTGACTGATTGATTGACTGACTAAATGTTTGACTAACTAATTGATTGACTGACTGATTGACTGAATGATTGACTGACTGATTGACTGACAGATAGACTGACTGATTGGCGGATTTACTAACTTATTAGTTGATAAACTGATTGACTAAATAATTGACCGATTTATTTATTGACTGACTGACTGATTGACTGACTTATTGGTTGATAAACTGATTGACTGAATAATTGACTGATTGACTGACCGATTGATTGATTGACTGATTGGTTGACTGAATCGACTGATCGACTAGTTGATTGACTGATTGATTGATAGACACATGTATTGATTGACAGACCATTAAAACAAAAAGCGCTAAGTAGGCAAGAAGGAAGAGCGAAACAGCAAGTTAAATAAAATACATTAGACCAGGCAATTGTTTTAGTTGAATTTATTGATTAAACCTAACAAAAAAAAAGGTGAGTACATCTATAGCTGTGCCGCTGGTTCCGTGCCGGCAGCTTGTCAGTTAACCAGTCTGTGGGTAAAAAAGAAAATGACACCAGTTCAGAAGAGACAAACATGGGCAGCATTTGAGAATGAGACAAGCTTAGGCAATATTTGAGAAGGAGACAAGCTTAGGCAATATTTGATCATGAGACAAGCTTAGGCAGCATTTGAGAATGAGACAAGCTTAGGCAATATTTGAGAATGAGACAAGCTTAGGCAATATTTGAGCATGAGACAAGCTTAGGCAATATTTGAGCATGAGACAAGCTTAGGCAATATTTGAGCATGAGACAAGCTTAGGCAATATTTGAGCATGAGACAAGCTTAGGCAATATTTGAGCACGAGACAAGCTTAGGCAATATTTGGGAATGAGACAAGCTTAGGCAACATTTGAGAATGAGACAAGATTAGGCAAAATTTGAGAATGAGACAAGCTAAGGTAATATTTGAGAATGAAACGAGCTAAGGTAATATTTGAGAATGAGACAAGCTTAGGCAATATTTGGGAATGAGACAAGCTTAGGCAACATTTGAGAATGAGACAAGCTTAGGCAACATTTGAGAATGAGACAAGCTAAGGTAATATTTGAGAAGGAGACAAGCTTAGGCAATATTTGAGAATGAGACAAGCTTAGGCAATATTTGAGAATGAGACAAGCTAAGGCAATATTTGAGAATGAGACAAGCTTAGGCAATATTTGAGAATGAGACAAGCTAAGACAATATTTGAGAATGAGACAAGCTTAGGCAATATTTGAGAATGAGACAAGCTAAGACAACGTGAATCACACGTAGGCAATATTTCAAAATGAGAAGTTCATATAATCTTAATAATGGTGAGAGACAAACATTCGTATGAATTCTACTTGTCTAATAAGTATATGTATGTATGTATGTAATGTATGTAATGTATGTAATGTATGTAATTTATGTAATGTATGTAATGTATGTAATGTATGTAATGTATGTAATGTATGTAATGTATGTAATGTATGTAATGTATGTAATGTATGTAATGTATGTAATGTATGTAATGTATGTGTATGTGTGTGTATGTGAGTGTGTGCGCGTGTGTGTGTGCGTGTGTGTGTGTGTGTGTGTGTGTGTAAGCTGTACTTCACCAGGACATCACACAAAGCTATAAACACCTATTGACACAAAGCGCCACCATGCGGATGAGGATCACCTGTGGAGAGGTTCCAAAAACCCCGTTCAGCCGTTAGGTAATATTTGGTCCCCATATTTATGGCCCAGCTATATTTAAGGCCCCTGGCAAAAGCCAGGGTGGGGCTTCAAATAATGAAAAAGTGCATCCCACATGGGGACCAAATGTACAAAGATAAGTATATAATAAAACAATCACATTATAACGGGGCATCTCTCTATATGTTTGCATATTCGCTTCTCTTTGTTAGTCCGTTTACCTACCTGTCCTTCACTGGCCTATTCTTTATCTGCATTCTGACGATCTGGTTAGATAATTGAGATATACACAGATGAACAGTTGAAGTCCAACAGTTGATTCACGACAATTCATGCTAAGATGATCTGATTATCTATACAGATGGTTCAGTGTTGAGAAGAAAGAGAAGTGCCTGGGGGTTCGTAGCGAAAACCAATGGAACATCTTTAGTGCAATACAGCCTAGCCTATGACACCACAGCATCTAGTATGAGAATGGAGGTGAAGGCGGTAACTGCAGCTCTCCGGTTGCTAGAGAACAAGATGCACACACATGTCGTAATTGTAACCGACTCTGAAAGCATACTGAAAATGGTAAAGGCAGGGATGCTTCGAGCAGAGTGGCTAGCTTCACTGGAAAGGTCACGGGAGGTAAGCATACTTTGGATCTTGTCTCCAGGCTATGCCGGCGTGGTGGGTAATGAACAGGCAGGCAGATTGGCTGGATCCGCAACACTGGGTGGTGAATTGATACATGACAGGGAAGATGTGGTCAAGGGAGCAAGCAACGGAATCAGTAGAGAAAGAAGATTTGTTTGGCCTGGAGAGAATGAGGCACATGGGTGTAATCAGAGGGTCTGGCCAGCTCACTACACTCAGAGGAAAGGCAAGACAGACTTTTAACCAGATTGTGATCGGTACTATCAGCATTGCAACTCTACGCTGGCTGCTGAAGATGAGGACGGAGCATGCATGGGAATGCCCCGGGTGCTGTGATGTCAATTCTCGGCTCAACTCAACTAAACTCAACACAGATGAACAGAATCATCCTTATCCCCATCATTATCATCATCGTCATGTGCAAGGCCGTTGTTGAATGTTGAAGTAAGAATCGACATCATAGCACACGCTACACTCCTATAACCCCATCTCCAGCAGCAAGCTAAAAGTTCCAATTCCGACGGTACCAGTAACTGTCTTTATCACAAGATCAGGACAGTGTTCCTGTTTCACTCCCATCCACAAGGCTAAACCATCCGGGTATTCAACTCTCTGCCCTAACCCTTTGCTCTTTCCCCACACATCTTGCCAGTTGTAAAAAAAACGCTCTGGAGTCTATCCCTTCTCATCCCATGTCTGAAAACACAGACTGTCTGCTTCTGTTTTCTCTAATGACTTGCATCTGTCCCGAGGAGGACTGTCTGTGATTCCACGATCATCAGCATCATCACGTGCCCTGCCTACTGACGTAGGCGCTCATGCGCCTCCCCAGATCACGATCCATGGTTGCCTGGAACAGCTCTTTGATAATATCCCTACACGCCATCGTTTATGCTGATCCAGCATCATCTCTCTTGGTCTGCCTTTACCTCTTTTCCCACTGATCTTTCCAGTTGTCACGATGTTCCACATTGTCTCTCTTCTCATATGTGACCAAAGAACAGTGTTTCTGACTTCTCTCTTTTCAAAATAACATCTCTGCTACGAGCAACTATGAAGAGAATACAGTCGGGAATTGTAATACAACATACTTAAGAGAATACGCTAGGAACATAGGAGTTCTCGCTGGTACAGGCCGTGCTCTCCCAACCTTTGCCGCAGTCTCGGTCCGGGTATTTGGACACCTGCAGTTTGTACCTGTATGCATAAAGAAATATGGTTACTTCACACAAACAAGTTAGACTTGTGGTCTGTCCATGGATAAATCAAGACACATCGTCCGTTCATATAAACATACCTATAGTCTGTCTATGGGTTAAGACACATCGTTCGTTCATACAGACAAGTCCAACTTGCATGGATAACATAACTCTTTACTCGTTAGGATCGTGGAAGAGTATCGATGAAAGCACCCCCCCCCCTCCCCCACCCCACCCCACCCCAACGGTTATTGAACAAGTGTATAGTAATTTATCAGGAGAGAGGAACAAGCTGGTTTCGGACTGGAAAAACAGTTGTCTAGATCAAATAATTACCCGAGACTTTTTCTTGAAGAACACAATGAAAAACACCAACCTCTCCTCTCGAATGTTATTGATTTCAAGAAGACGTTTGGCAGCTTACATTGAATTTTACTATGGTGAATTCAGGAATGCTTCTGCATACCAAATCAAAAAAAATACGCAATAATATAAATGTTATATTATGGTTCCGAATGTACAGTGCGCACTGAAATGGTATAAACAACTGGTTGTTTTGGAAACTGGAGTAAAACAATGTCTGACTGACTGCTTTTCTACCCCACCAGGACATCACACAAGCGATAAACACCCGATGACACAATGTGCCATCATGTGGATGAGGATCACAGTGGAAAGGTCCCAGAAACCGCGTTCAGCCATTAGGCCATATTTGTGGCCAGGCTATATTGCGGCCGCTGGCAAGAGCCAGAGTAAGGCTTTAAATAACGAAAAATTTTGTCCTAAAATGGACTAGAAGTACGCAATTAGGATAGAAAAAACAATGTTGCATTCTCTCCCTTGTTGTTCGCTGCAGCCATTGATTGGGTAATGACAAAAATGTTGCATAGACAATAATGGTATTAACTGGGTAGAAAATAGACAACTTGAAAATCGCACTTTTGCAGAAGAAATTGTCATGTTAAGTAAAAACAACAGAGACATGCAAAGAAGAAAAAAACCAGAAGATTATAGAAAATAGGACTGCAAATAAGTTATGAGAAACCTGTAATATCCTTAGGTATGTTAATGAAACAGCCGCTGGACGACTGTTATATAAATTGAATTAGGCTTATTTAAGCGAGCTAAAAACCTGGCCAACTTGGGGGTCAGGAAGTGATAAAACAGACGGGAGTGACCAGTTCGTTCTCTTAGGCTCACTGGTTTTAGGACGAGAAACATGTAGTTCTGATTTGTCCGTTGCGTTCAATGATTTTACGCAACGTGGGTTGAGGTGTGTAGAGAGAAAGATAGGTTCCATCTATTGTAGGGTATTTCCTAACACGCTGTGAATTGTAATGCATTATTATTTGTGAAGACCTTAGATGATGTTCAGTGAAATAAATAGATGTGAATGTGATAATGATAGTCCCAGTTTTTTTATTCGGATTAGTACTTGTGGCTAGTGTGCGTAGTTTGTTTATTTGTTACCTGACTTATTAGACTTTACACAGAAGATCTCGTGTCTGGACTAGAATATTCTTGTTTCTAGTCCCCGCCTAACGAACTATTTTCCTTTATTTTTTATCTTAGTACTAAGGGCTTCTCCACCCTAGTACATTAAAGATATTATGTAGATGATATGCTGGAGAACAAATCAATAAATGTAACGGTTGATCTCAAGCAGATACAACGAAGGAAATTATGATACGCATTGGCAAAGTATCAAGTCTTTAAAAGCCTCAACAAAATATGAAGCTCTAGGTTATACAGCTTTAAAGCCAAACTACGAATCTAATCTTCAAGTATAACGTTATTTCAACACTAACATTTGCCAAATGAAATAACATAGAAGATAGGGAGCGAAAGTTAAATGATTTTGAAGATATAACATAAAATGGGATAAATTAAGAAAAAAGTGAGGAGATTAGAGAAATGTCTGGACAAATATCTGTATCAAACTACAATAAGACAAAGA
The DNA here is from genome assembly GCA_905116865.2 of Candidula unifasciata. Taxonomy (NCBI): domain Eukaryota; kingdom Metazoa; phylum Mollusca; class Gastropoda; order Stylommatophora; family Geomitridae; genus Candidula; species Candidula unifasciata. The sequence continues at coordinate 125,480 of CAJHNH020000646.1, forward strand.
AGGTGGAGATATTTTTGGCACACTCTGAGACGCAATAAACAAAGAATTACAAATCAAAGACTAAAATGGGGAATAAACGGTTAGAGAAAAAGGGAACGTCCAAGGAAAAAAATTAAAAAAAAAACATTATTACGAGATTCTTAAAACGCTGGGCTGAACTAGATATCAGAAATCTAGAGAGTTGCATGCAACAGAGCAGAATGGATAAATAGGTCGAATGCGAGCCCTACGTAACGTCTAATGACAGATAAAGGATGATGATGATGATGATGATGATGATGATTATGTTGCCTGCACCGCTAATATGGTTAATACAGGTAGAAGTGACAGTTTTATAACAGTGTCTATTTAATGACAGCACACATAGCTTCAGTCTAAAGACATCTAGCCCTTTATATACTCACTTGCAAAATTCGTACTTCCGTCGGCACTTGGAGCAAACCACTTTGGACTGCCTGTCTTTGGTGAGACAAAATCTGGCATCAGGGGCCGACTCGAAACATTGCAGGTCTTGGCCAGGATTGGGGCACCAGTAGTTGTCAGCCATCGTCGCTGCTCGACAAAGTTACAAGTAAATAAATAAACCATTTCGGGAGTCGCAGTGGTGTAGCGGCTAGGCAGCCGTCGGTTCAAATCCGAACTGAGCCCGACTTTCCACCCCTCTCCTCTAAAAATGACCTTGGCTCACAAGAAGACCCATACATACATAGATAGATACCAGGTAAGGTCCTGGAAAGTAAAGGCCGGTTTGATGTTGATTACTTCTTCTTCTTCTTTCGTTCGCATGAAATAAATTGTTTATATCTGCAATGCTGTCTCTAGTATGAATTTCACTGTCTTTTGTAATTCACTAAGCGGCCCGTAAAGTTTGACTTCCACAAGTGTCTCTTTTGGCCAAAGGTTTTGCCTGAAAGCGTTGAATCTGGGACAGTCTTGAAGGATGTGATCTGTTGTTTCAGGTGCCAGTCCACAAGTACACATGGCTGATTGGCCAATCTTAAATTTGTTGTACATGTGGGAGCGAAGTCGATTGTGCCCTGTTCTAAGGCGAAGAATAATGACTTGCTCTGGTCTGTCCATAATATGGTAATCATCTTGTGCCAGTTTCGGCGGCATTCTGATTGATTTGATCATTCTTTTCTTCTGTTGATAAGAAACTGGTATGTCAGGTTGTTCTTCAGTTGCACCTTCCTTAGCTAGTTTATCAGCTTTTTCGTTTCCGGGAACTCCACAGTGGGAAGGTATCCACTACATTACTAATTTACAACGGTTGCCTAGTTCGGATAATAGTGTCCGTATGCTTGGTAATTTTCCAGACTGGAGTGACTGAAGTACTGCTTTTGCATCTGTCAGGAATACCACTGGTTGTGAAAAATACCCTGTATTTAGTAGTTTCTCCACCGCTATCTTGATGGCTTGAACTTCTGCATCATAGTTGTGACAGTGCTTTCCCGTTGGTAATTTGGCTGTATCCCTGGTATTATTAGGATACTCAATGTACACTCCCGCACCTCCGTTTCTGACTGCGCTTTCTGCTGACCCATCTGTGTAAACACGGACCCAAAGGTTCTGCGGGTATTCATCATCAAGTAGACTGAGGGTGGCTGTTTTGCGCTGCACACTGTTTTGTTCTTTCTTGTCAAATACCCCTTTCACTTCAGTCTTGATGTGTATTGGAAACTTATACTCCTCTCTCCAGGGGGTCCGTTCTGGGACAGCATTTAAGGATCTATCAGTTGCAGGTAAATCAGTGGTTTGTCTGCCGAGCCGTTTGGCCTGGTGGATAAAACTACTTCTCTTTAGTCGTCCCAAAAGCTAAATTTTTGAATCTTTCATTCATAGGGTGACTGGGCATACTAAGAAACTTTTCTGCTTGTAAAAGCATCTTGGTGTCTCTGCGTTCACTCAGTGCTTGGGTCATCCCCATTTTCTCCATCACAGCTATAGGTGTTGATTTCATACTGCCTGTGGTAACTCTGAGTGCTTGATTTTGCACTTTGTCTAATTCTTGCAATGTGGTTTTGGATGCCGAACTCCATGCTGTTGATCCGTATTCAAGATGTGGTCGAACACTTTGTTGGTAAACTTTTCTAAGTATTTTCCCGCTAGCACCCCATGTGGTTCCACTTAGTTTCTCAGAATGGCTACCCTCCTTCTGGCTTTGGTTGCTGCCTTGTTGATATGTTTTCTCCATGTTAATGTTGATTACATCATCCGCCATGCGCCGATTGATCTAATAAAATAAAAAGACCTAGTCTTATGTGCCCAGTATGTCTGAAGGCCTTTATTTACAGAACTTATTTCGCATCAGCAGCGCATCGAGCATACAACAAATAGGACAAGTAATCATAGCGGCCGCCTTTACTTTTTAGGACATTGCCAAGTACCATTTTGGGTGGATCAACCTGAGGACCCAATGTCAATTATAAAAAAAAGCCGTATCGGTGAGAATTCTTCTTCCTTTTCTTCTTCTTCTTCTTCTTCTTCTTCTCCATGTTCTCATTCTGGTCCATCCCCCCTTTTTAACCCTCCTATTCCTTGTTTTGCTCCTTCTTTTTCTTTTGCTTCCTCCTTATCCTCTTCCTCTTTTTCTTCGCGCTTATTGGTTATAAACTCTGGCGAAAATGTCTGGCTGTTTTATTTCTGGACTTTGGTCTTATTCCAGAACTTGAGATTTGCGTGCGCATTCGTTTAACAGACCTTTTTCTTGAACACAGAGTGTAGCTTCCTGGCCTCTAAGGCAGATTACCGCCTTCTGTAGTGATCAGACTTTCCTCCGGGACTTCACAAAAACGGAAATCTCCATCGAACCGGGAGGCCTGTTTAAGTTACAGACGACCGTGAACAGCTGCCCTTCGACTATAAAGAAAACACACCTAATCTTTACGACTTGCTTGTTAGGGGGCAGTGGGTCTATTCTCTTCCCGTCAAATAGGGCCCCGTAACCTACCGGTATTGATGTAGATCCGAACGTAAGACTCTCCGACCAGAAAAAGACACGAGCGGCGGCTGTCACTGTTCGAGAAGGTTGCTACAACAGTTACGCTTCAGCCCAACAGACCAAGAATATTAAAAAATATACTGGGTCTAACATACGTTTCCAATTATCATCGTTCCAGTCTGGCTCGACACCATGTACATAATTTAAATATGCACATCAAACAATAAGACTGAACAACCTCGCTCATCAAATATAATGAACAGAGCGAGGAAACAATGGGTGGAATAACAGCAACAAAAACAGACTCAACGTAAAATTTATGGAATACGTTAGAAATTGAATATGTAAAAAACTGCTAGCAACTTTCATCGACCTGACGAAAGCCTTTGAAAAGGTATGGAAGAAAGGACTCTTGCTAAAACTTGCACACAGTGGGATAAAGTGCATATGTCTGCCTGGATTAGAGACTTTCTTTACAGACGCTGCACGAGAGTCAGGATGGAAGAATACAAGAGCAACCTGGTCAGCTTACAAGAAGGTGTCCCCCAGGGAGGGGTTATATCTCCTACCCAGTTTATTCTTTTCATCAATGATCTCCTAAAACACATTCATAGATGACCTAGCAATAAGGACCTAAGCTGAACATATAGGAACAACTAAAACAAGAATGCAGGAAGCTATAAATACTGTTAATAAATGGACAGTCTCTTGGGGAGTCACAATAAACCAGACCAAAACCGTATCGACTTTCCTCTCTCTTACTCCAAAGCTAGAACAACATGATGTGTACCTAGAAGGCAACATCCTTCCAAAAGAAGAAACCCCCACATATTTGGGAGTAAAATTTGACAAAAGGCTAACCTCGGGCTCCAATTTGAAGGCACCCAAAGGAAAACTACCCTGCGGCTCAGACTTATGAAGAAACGTATTGGAACAAGCTGGGGTGCAGATGCCAACACTGGGCGACAAGTATACACAAGACACGTACGACCAAAACTGCACAAACTGGACAAAATACAGAACATGGTCTCAGAATCATCATTGGAGGTATGATAAGCCACCAATCAATTAGCTAAAGGCCTCCACTTAAACCTTCGAAGATAAGAAAATGTGCTTACGCTAACAGAAAACTTTAGTCGCACGAACAACTCCATGCACAGAATAGCAAACAACAACTAAACCCGATTAAAAAGACAAAGCTTTCACAATCTATCAAAATTGTACTACGCAAAAAACTGAAATCCTTTCTAAAGATCCTTGAACGAGGGAAATGATCCAAGCATACAGCATAGACCTACAGTCTAACTATACAGTCACAACAACAATCCACGGTATAGACAGAAAGGCTGAAGGATGTGACCTAGTACTGCATGCAAAGACCCTTGAACATATCTGCAACTCGTATCCAAAACCCGAATGGACACACGTATACATCGATGGATCATTGAAGGAAGCAGAAGGAAAAAACGCAGCAGCTGAAGTCAGGAGAAAGAACTGACCAGCCAGCTAAACAGACTCTCAGAAAACAATCAAATAGTTCTCCAGTAGATCCCAAACTAGTGTGGGAACGGAAACACAAA